>JASSZA010000264.1:0-26522 GCA_031835075.1 Saguinus oedipus | reverse complement strand
CGTTGTTCATTCAGGGTTGTTGGGAGGTTATTTATGTCTGCTGCAATAGAACTCATAAAACACCACCCATTCCCCCCATCCTTAGAAGCTCTCTCTCATGGAGTTGGGGCTTTCTTTATGAGTATCTGTTGCACTGTCCTGCCCACTTGGTGGCAGTCTATTCACTATTTGCCTGCCGGGGCCCTGACCTGCTAGTGCTCGTCCACCCTATTGCTGCTGGGCTCCCTCTGCTGTGGAGCACTCCTGGATTCTGGGAGACTCTCTGTTATGGCAGGTTGCCTCAGCAACGGCAGGCTGCATCAGTCCTGGGAGGTACTTCAGTGGGGGTGGACTGTGTCAGCAATGGTAAACGCCCCTCCGTCACCTTGCTGCACCGTCCTAAATGCCGGCAGCAAAACTCTCAGCCCCAAGCACCGCCAGTCGCTGCCCTGCTTGTCCCCATGAGTTTCGGACCCACTGAGCTTGATCACCCAGCTCCCTGCCTCAGAGTCCGTCCTCTCTCTCTCTCTCTTTCTCTCCCCAAGCTGAAAAGTCAACTCTCTCACTGGCGCCCCAGTAGCCTGCCGATAGGGTCCTGGTATCCATGTGATCTCCTGTGCCACTGCCCACTACCCAAGCTCAGATCGCGCTTCCTAGGAAACTCCTGGTCTGGCTCATTTTCCAAGTCCCGTTCAATCAGATGAACATGCCAATCTGCCCTTCCAAATCTCAGATTGCCGGTTTAACAGGGTACCCAGACCAGTGAGTTCTGCGCCAGGTCCCGCCACGGCAAGCCGGCTGCATTAGCCGGGTGCGCTACCGTCCCGTGTCTCTCACACACCTGGGACTTTCAAAGCTCTGTGGACATAAAAGGAAAATCCGAGAAAGCGGCTAGGACTCACCCTCTGTGCCTTCACTGAGACCTGCAATCCTGAGTCGCCTCTATGATGCCATCTTGCCATAACTTTCAGGATGAAGTATTCTTTACAGTTTTTGGTTTGCAAACATTTATTTCTTGATAGATGCCACCACTACTGTCATTGCCATAATTCACGGATTCAACAAAAACTGGATACATAATCAGCTTACTTGTTTTTACTAATCTTTCTTTAATTTATTTTTATTTTTATTTTTTTGCGATGGAGTTTCGCTCTTGTTGCCCAGGCTGGAGTGCAATGGTGAGATCTTGGCTCACCGCAATCTCCGCCTCCTGGTTCAGGCAATTCTCCTGCCTCAGCCTCCTGACCGGCTGGGATTACAGGCACGTGCCACCATGCCCAGCTATTTTTTTGTATTTTTAGTAGAGACGTTGTTTCACCATGTTGATCAGGATAGTCTCGATCTCTTGACCTCGTGATCCAATCGCCTCGGCATCTGATTTCTTTAATTGATTGTGTTCTTCTTTACTTTCCATTATGGAGAATCCACTGTTTTCTTTATTCATTTTTTTTGCCGTGGTTATTACATTTCTTCACTGTGTGTTTGAGCGTGATAGCTTTGACAGCTATCATGTCCCCTTTCTTTGCATGGAGCACCACTTGTATCCTCAATTATGTTGAGATCACTAACTGAGACATGCATGCCACCAGTGCAAAAATCTAACATGCAGATTCTGACTCAATGGTGCATGAATAAATGCACTGTTACACCATTAGAGTGTTTCAAGTGGCCTAGAAAATGGATGTTGGCTGCCATCAGAGAGCAAAATGCAACCAATCAAACAAGATTCCCCGAATCATGATCACATTTAGTTTGTAGACATTACAATAGAGGCAATCTGGTAATTACCAAAGCTGGTAATCTAAGAAGTCTTCCAGTCTGGCTGACTAAAACAAATGTATGTGCTTCAAAGAAACAAGATACTGCTTGCTAATTAGATTATTGAGCATATATGGGTATAATATATATAAAAAACATTATTGGTTTTTAATTTAGTACAGCAGACTAGCCCCCAGAATTTTTTCTGTCACTGGCTTATAGGTGAATTAACAATGAAAATATCCAGATTTATGACCAGGAGCCTTCAAAGGTTGTATTGAGAGATACATATTAATTCCTTTATATGTCTCTGTGGGTGTTGCACAAAAGAGATTAACATTTGAGTCAGTGTGGTAGAGGTGGTATATCTACCCTTAAGTTGGGTAAACATAATCTATTCAACTCTCTATGAATTCAAAATAGGTAGAAAAACATGGGGAAAAATGTGAGATGTGCTTAGCCTCTTAGCCTATATTTTTCTCCTGTGACGGATACTCTCTCTCTCCCGATGTAGAAATCCAGGTTATATAGCTTTGAGACTCACACTGATTCTCTTTTCTGCTTCACTTGCAGACAGCCTATTGTGGAATATCGATGATTTGTAAGTTAAGACTTCATAAACTCACTTCTATATATTTGTTTTGTCCCTCTGTTCTCAGAGAACCCTAAAAAATACACAAGTTGATACCAGAAGTGGTTTTAGAGGAACATAATATTGAAAAGAAAGTTTCTTCATTGAATTTGCAGTTTCTGGCATTGTGTGACTTAATATAATCTGATATAATGATGCCAAGTAAAAAATTTCAAATAATATGAAGAGCACTGATAGAATCTGGTAGAAACCGTTCATAGAGTTATACAAAATAAATACATTTGACATTCCTTATTTGTCAATTGTTATTGAATTAACCACATCAAGATTATCACCTGAGATGTTTGTCACCACCTGTTGAGGTCTTTACTACAAACCCTGACTAAGGAATGAATAAATAAAATGCTCTCTCATGGGCTAGAGTACAGTAAAAGAGTTGGGCCATGGGATTGTCAACTGGTTGCAAAGGCTAATTGTGGTTATCCAATCCAAACTCCCCATTTCTTCCCACATTTATTTTGTATGTATTTAATAACAGGAATTCTATGTCAACACATTTATAAACAGATAATATGGCTAATATGGTTAAAATCATGGTTTATAAAATAATTAAAGGTTTTGGTTTCCAGGCCCAGAAAAAAACCATCATTAATGGACATTCTCTTTGACCATCCACTGAGAGTCCATCCAGCAAAAAGACTATTTGCATGAGTAAAAGAGGGGAGACAAAGGAATGTGTGGTAAAGAGACTTAACCGTGAAGTATTATATTATCCCTTATCTGTACTTTATGACCTAAAGCTTTAATGTAAGAACTGGCTATCTTCACTCAGACATATTAAAGCCATTCAGCTTTCCAACGTTTTGTGACTGTAATATTATATCATCCTTAATATTCCCAAATATTTCATCAGCCACCTCAAGTGAGTTTCTACATTTACAGCTTTTGTCTTATTAACATTATCCTCTGTTTTCTTGAGGCCATCATTGTGTTCAGCCATAAGTCTCTCAAGCGAAATGGTCCTTGCACTTATTTCAGCTTTGCATCCTAGTATTAACAAATAACATCAGACCTTTATTAATACAAATAGCAAACGTTATTTTGTAGTCAAATAGTGACTCACAGAAATGGGGTTTTCACTAGGATAGAAAATCTAAACACTTTTCTATATAGCTATTTCTTGGAACTGTAGATCTATATAATGAAGGTACTTTAAAACTTTAGTCTCAAATTTCAATACATTTGCTGTTTTGTTTGTAGTTACTCAGTAATGGAGGCCGTCACAATATTGGCAGTTGCCACGATGACTATCACTCAGACTATATATGCTACAAGAGTAACTATGAATCTCTTATATCTGATCTGTAGTGTTACTTGATTCATTAGTTTATTGTTCGTCTTTTTAATATCGGTAAAATAATGATTACAACATAATAAAAGATGTTGGCTTTTCAGACCCAAATACACACTATTATTGATTAATCCTTTTGGACCTCCCCATGAGAAAGCCATTCAGGCCAAAGTTTACATCAGAAAAATTTAGAATATAGAGATCAAATGTGGGTGTTTACAAACTTGCTGGGGAGACTTTTATTATACCTTATCTCAAATCTAAGATGTAATGTTCTATCATATTAACTGGATTCTTTAATGAGTCTCATTAAAAATTTTTGCCTTTGGCCAAGCACAGCGGCTCACATCTGTAACTCTGGGAGGCTGAGGTGAGTGGATGACTAAGTTAGAAATTTGAGACCAGCCTGACAAAAATAGTGAAATCTCATCTCTACTAAAAATACTATATGTATATATATATATATATATCTGAGCATGGTCATGGGCACTTGTAATTCCAGCTGCTTGGGAGGCTGAAGGCTGGAGAATTACTTGAACCTGGAGGCAGATGTTGCAGTGAGCTGAGTATGCACAATTGCACTGCAGCCCAGCAAAATATGAGGCCATTTGGCCTTACAAAAGATTGGAGATTATTATACAATAAGTTACATAATATTTCTCTTACAATATGCCAGCCACCATGAGTAAATTTTAACAGATTGTGAGAAACCAGGGGTTTAGAAACTCTACCCATAATACAGTGAAACATATGTGACAATTTAAAGAACAGCATTAAGGTGCTTAGTAGCTTCAAAGTTCAGTGAACAAAATGAAGAGAAATTAAAAAAAATTCAGAAATTTTGTCTCTCAGCTTCTAGATAAGAAGAAACTCAGTAATTCTGTTTATTAGTTTTAGAATTACATACCAAGCCCCGCATCTTCTAATTTGGCTGTGAAACTCTTATTATCTGTAGGGAAAGAGCCAAAATCAAAGGCTCTTATTGAAGAAATGACTGACCGGCACAGAAAGATGCATGTTCAGTTTTGCCACATGTGTACGGTTATAGTGATGGCATTGACTGAAAATAATTGAATCCTTCAACTTGGTATAGAAACACATAAAAAAGCATCAATGAAACTGGGGACACAGGGTGTGTAAACTCTAATAAACTAACTGCATCTTAAATTAGTACTCTAGTAATTTTCCTTATTTCAAATCTGTTGGCAAGAACTGTAATCTATCAACTACAAAAGTTCAATACCATGAGAGAAAGTAGATCCTGAAGTGTAGGTGACATGTTGCAGTAATTAACCATCAAACACAACAGGGGAATAGCTATGAAAAAACTGACAATTAGAATACTTTAACAGCAGTAGACCTGTGGTATTGGTTAACAAATCACCATGGACCTGGAAGTAAAATCAATTAGAAAAAAAATGCCCTCATACTGATGTTATATAAACAGAAAACTATCTGGTAAAGTGGACAAAAGACTATTCTGAGTGGTAAAAATTTAGTAATAGAGTAAAGTACAGCCCGTCAATGAATTTCCAGATTAGAGTCTTTTTAGAAACCCAGAACTTCATGAATAAAAGGAAGAATAAAATTCTGTGAAATAACCCGACTATATGACTATAAATTTATGCAATGAGCACTTATTTTATATGAAAAAAAAACCTCAGGATTTTGGCCATGTGATTCTTTATAAGGAACATGAAAATTATCAAAATTTTCAGAAGTGGCAGGACACAAGCTCTGAGCTAATATGAGTTCATTGACATCAAAAAAATAGAAATTAAAAATAAGACCCTATTTTACAAATGGTGTTTAAAAAGAGCTGGCCATATGCACAAAGCTAAACCTGAATCACTTTCTTACACATTACACAGAAATTAACTCCATACAGATTATACCCTTCAAAATTAGGCCTAAAACCTTAAAAACAACTGTAGAAAACATAGGTAATCCTATCCAGGATATAGGCATGAAAAAATTCTTCATGACTGAAACACCAAAAGCGATATCTACAACGCCAAAATAGACACGTGGAATATAATTAAGAATTTTCACACACACACACACACTCACACAGACAAAAAAGTCTTATTAATAGAGTACACCAGCAACCGACAGCATGGTAAGAAAATTTTACATTCTACTCATGTGACAAAGGGCTCATATTCAGAATCTACAAAGAACAAAAGTAGATTTACAAAAACAAACTTTATCAAGAAGTGAAAATAGAATATGAGGCATTTTCAAAGAGAGACATTTAGGTGACCAAAAATCATACGAAAAAAATGCTCATTATCACTGCTCATTAAAGAGAAGCAAATAAATCTACATTGATACACCACCTTACACCAGTTACAATGGTGATTATTAAAAAATTATGAGACAATCGATGATGCAGAGGATGCACAGTAATAGAAGCACTTTTACACTGTTTGGGAAAGTGAAAATTAATTTAACCATTGTGAAATAAAGTATGGCATTTTCTTAGATATATAGAAATAGAAACACTGTTTGACCCAACAATCTCATTACTTGGAATATACCCAAAGTATTATAAATCTTTCTATTATAAACGTACATCCTCACATAGGTTTATTGCTGTAGGTTGACAATAGCAAAGACCTTTTTACCAATTCAAATGCCCATCAATGATAGACAAGGTAAAGAAAATATAGCATATATACCCCATGGAATATTTTGCAGTCATTTTAAAAAAGATGAGTTCATATTGTCTACACATTCATGGATAAATCCATTATTGTCAGCTAACTTGCACAAGATAAGAATACCAAACACAGCATGTTCTCACTCAAAAGTCTGTGTTGAATAATGAGAACCCATGGATGCAGAAATTGAAACATCTCCCATTGGGGTCTTTGTGTAGAATTAGAAAGAAATAAGAGAGAGTGTGAGCATTGAAGAGGCATAGCATTAGGAGAAATATCTCATGTAGATGACGGGGTTACTGATGCACAAAACCAGTACCATGGCACTTGTGGAAGTTTGTAAAAAATATGCAAAATCTGAACAGGTACCCCATAACATAAAAAATGAATTAACTAATTAAAATAAATGATCTCATTTGACAGAGATATAATAATGTTATTCTATACCAATATACATATATATATATATATGTGTGTGTGTGTGTGCGTGTATATGTATATGTGTGTGTATATATATATATGTGTGTGTGTATATATATATATGTGTGTGTATATATATACACACACATATATATATATACACACACATTCATGTTTGTGCATGTGTGTGTGTGCATGTTTAAATAATCCATAATGATTTTGGTAAAACAATCACTCCAAATGAACTGTTTTTCTGTTTAGCTGCTGCCATGCTCCAAAATCAACATCAGAGAAGCTGCTTAATAAATGGAGACCGATTAGTGAATATCACTATTTAAAATAATATAGATGCACTTTATCACCTTAGTAAATGAAATTGAAAACTTTAACAAATATTTAGACAATATTGGCTCTCTAATTGTTATATATATAGTCACAATAGCTAGGTTTAAATGTAAGTAATCTACAAAGTCTAATGCTTCCAGTGAAAAACTGTTACCAGTAACAATAATAAAACTGTGCCAGCACTTCAAAAAATTAGCAATCCAACAATGAATTTCAATAAATATAACTATTTGGCTCCAAGTTTGGCCTGCCTGTCTGTGTTTCTACAAATACTGCATGCTTCTGTACAACATCTAATATCTGCCAATTCTCTGATTTCACATTGTGTGCATTGCTCAAAAAATGTGTCTAAGCAGCGTAGCTCTTTCTTCTTATATTAAGCAAACAAAAACAATATTGTCTTTTTTTTTGTATTAAATAGCAGTTTATTAATTGTAGAGAAAAATCATCCCCACAGGAGATTCCAGCCTGTTTTGGTTATAGGGATCCTAAAGGCCCTGCCACGTAGGTATTAACCCAGGGGTAATGCTTTACCAGAGCACAGCCAGGCAGAATTCCAGAGAAGATTTGCTCAAAGAATAAAAATGGAGAAAGAACCATTGCTTTAGTCCAGATATCAGAAACTCAGTAGCTTTAATTCTGGAAAGTTTTACTTGCCCTCCTTTGTGTGGAAGCCTGACCTGATCAACCATGACATACCAATTTATTCTGGCACTTTGAGTTTCATTTTTATGTCTTTGTAACTGCTTTCAGTAATCTTGTTTTCTGAAAACATGGATGGTGGGAAGTGTAAACATGTGAGCGAGTGTGAAAGAACCCAATTAAGCTCAATGGTTATAATGTGTGGTAACTGTAAGTCCATTGCAGGTTACTCTTTATGCTGAGGAAATTTAGAGGCCAGCTACTACCAGGGAAGTCTGCATGAGGGTTAAGTTGGTGCCCTCACAATCTAGAAAATGTTGAGGGAATAAAGAACTCTCCAATGTCAAGAAGTTTTGAAACAGGGACAGTCCTATCAGTCGGAAGCAAAAAAATGCAGAGAGAGTGTGTTGCAGTATAAGGGGCTGGGGACTGAGGGCAGAGTGCAGATTTCCAAATTTAACATTGGGCAGAGTCAGTGTGTAGCCCCTCTCTCTTTCTCAGAGGTTGTTCTTATTCTAACAGCGGTCAATAGGTAAGATGCAAAGTAAATCCACTCCACTGTGAACAATGCAAAAGAAATTCAGGAGGGATTTTGTGGAGATTATGGCATGACAGTGACACTAGAGAGACTCAGAACTCTGGGACATGTAGCCTGACTGGCATTAAAAGCTTATTGGCTCACAGAAGGGAGCATAGACAGGTCCCTTGTTTTCAAAGTATGGAAAAAGTTTACAGGCAAACCAAGACACTTTGACCAATTGTCATAGAGAGACACTTGGTTATACTTAGTTTAACCTATACCTCACAATCATTAATGGACCAAGCAGCAGCAGTGTTAGCAAACAAACAGGCAGTTAGGGAAAGATTTTGCTCCACCAGCCAAGGAATGCAGGCTCCTAGGATACTTGCTGACTCAGCACCAAAAGACTTCCTCCAATATGAACCTCTTCTTAACCAGAGGCATTGCCCCTAGTTCAAAAGCCAGCAATCTCAATGCTCTCACAAATTCTGAACATTTCTAAACTACCCAGAATAAAAACAAAAGTAAGTGTGGCCTCTGTTGGCATCTCTTTTATGGCAGTCCACTTCTCAGTGAGTTCCTCTCTCCTGGTGGCTTTTTTGTGGTCAAAGGCTGGAATGTCAATGTCCCTGAGAGAGTAGTTATAAGTGAAAGTAGAAGCGAACAGGCATACTGAGAAAAACTGTTTCTTCACATACATTTTACTTTATCTCTTCTTTAAAACTGGAAGACTAACAACCCATCCTACACTGACAGCACAGAAACTTCAGATGGACTGATTTTACCCATCACCATAACTCATAATTCCATTTGGGCTGATTGTCACTGGTTCATCACAAATTTTTTAGCAGAGATGAGAGGTCAGGGGTGCTATAACAAAAGTCTAAATAATTAGAACATGTTCCAGTTGATAATCAGAATTCTCAGGAATATGTGAGGACCCAGTTACTGAAAACTTACCCTCAGTGGGAATGACATACCACTGAAAGCATGGAGAGGCTGATTGGATACAGTGAAGTCTTACTTGAAGAAAAATAAAAGGAGAACAGAAGGTCACAAATATACACAAGATAAGCCAAGTTATGCCGAGAAAAGATGAAACTCCAGCTCAGTTTTCTGAAAGATTAAATAAGGCTACCATATGGATGCTCCATTTCTCCTGAGCACCTAGAGACTTTGCAGATTGTAATCCAGATTAACTAGTCAGAGGACTAACAACATGTAGAAAAGTTACAGAAATCAGTTGTGTTAACAGACATGAGCACTATGCAGTGACTGAAAATATCTCATCAAGTGTTTCTAAAGAGAAATACAGGAAGCAGCTGAGAGAATAAGTGACACAACTGATGAAACAATAACATGTTAACCATGGCTATCAGAGAAACCTCTTCAAAAGAGCAGGGCAAGGGAGGTCATGGAAGGGATACCCAGTATGAACGACCTTGCCTACAGCACAACCAATGGGCTTATTTTAGAGAAGTGGGGCACTGGAACAATACGTATCCACAGTTGACAGGGACCCTAGGTAAGTCCAAGCAGAACAATTTAGGCAATAATGAAGATGCACTCTCTAGTCTGTCAGAGTGACCAATAAACTGAAGGGGACTGAGATCTGATGCCGCCAAAGAGCCCATGATAAGAATCAATATGGGGAGCAAAAACATTAAATTTTTAATTAACAAGAGGATGGAACATTTGTTGGTAACTTAGTTCAGTGACTTACTTGTACAGAAAGGCAGTAGACATACTTGGGGCTCCTGGAGTTACAGAGAAACAGGAGTTTTGCCTACTATTGTCCTGCTCTGTGGAAGCCAACAAATTATGGTCATGTCTTGTACATGCCAGATTTCCTTTACTCCCCTTTGGTGGAGACTTACTTAGCAAACTGAGTCTACTATCTTGTTCACTTATAAGGGCTCCCTGCAGCTCAATTACTGCCTCAGGCCACAATTATTATGGCTCTCACAAAAGAAAGAATGAAGACTCTTCCAGGCTGAAGCACATTGAGAACAAGCCACTGCACTAGCAAAGTAATAGCCACTGATTTGGGAAAAAGACAACCCCCCAGGGTTGGCTGGAAACCTATCTAGGGGGTCATCAAAGTAAAGTTAAAAACACTACCACTTTAAAAAAGGCAGAGGCAAGTACCAAGGGAAGCTCTTGAAGGTGTCCAGGTCAGCATCAAGAAAATTTTTTGAAAGAATCTAAGTTCATCTCACACCTGAATATTTATGGCATTATACTTCCTTGCCAGTCTCTATGGAACACACCTCTCCTGCCTGTTCCCATGCCAGGGACCAAGGACTATAGTCTGGTGGAGAATATCTGCTTAGTCAAAGAGGCCACTGTGGCCTTGCACTCCAACATGTTCAATCCCTATATGTTGCCACAACTGTTGCCAGCTAATTTAAGCTGCTTTTTTGGTGTAAATTTAAAACATGCTTTCTTCGGTGTCAGGTTAACGCATGAATCCCAATCTCTGATTTTCAGTGGGAGGATCCAGAGTCGTGTAACAACACAACAAACCTTTACTTGGCTTCCACAGGGTTTCAAAAACTCTCCAGTGATCTTCAGAGAAGCATTGGCTCAGGACCTCCAGAGGTCATCTGTTAAGGTTTTTATGTTGTGTGCTGCTTCAGCATGTGAATGATATTTTTCTGGGACACCCAGTGGCAGCTGACTGTGCCGGGATAACTGACTTGTTACTAGAATACCTGAAGACCTGTAAATACCAAGTCTCTAAAACAAAGGCCCTCATTTGCCAACAACAGTCTCACTATCTCGAATTTATTATCTAGCAGGGACAATGAAGCCAAGTAATAGAAAGAAAACAGGTTAACAGTAACCTGATTGTTCCTAAGGTTTCAAGGCAGCTATGGGGACTGAAAGAGGTTTGAGTGGAGCTCAAAGTGGCAGGGGCCCTTCTCACACTTAATAGAAAAGCTGATGTCTGCCTTGAGACTGGGGCTGCTTGACTTAGCAAAATCTTTTATGCTGTATGTATCTGAGGGACACAAAACAGTAGAGTTGCTCCTGACTCAGGACATGGTTTCATGGCCATGATCTGATGAACAGTTTTCAAAAAATTGGATGGTATTTCCAAGGGATACTCCCCAAGTCTGTGAGCCTTGAAAACCACTGGCCTACTGGCACAGGAAAATGACAGCAAATTTTGGAACAGAATTTACTGAATAAAGCTTCTCCCCATGAAATGGTCACCTAAGTAAACATGAAGTGGCATCATTGGTTCACGAATGCCCACTTAACTAAATACTAGAACCCACTGCATGATAGTTTTTGAATAATTATAGAAGTTTGCAAGACCTTAAGATCATCCATGTCACTTCCAGTGTCTAAGGAAACGGTGATACATGTTTGCCTAAAAGCACCTCACTCAGTTTATCCAGTTGGCTCAATCTTCAGGACAAGCCATAGTCTCAAGTTGACTGAAAACTATACAAAAACAGAAGCAGTTTTGTTAATGCTGTCGGGAAAAGATGTTCTCAATATGCTGAGTTTACTCTAAAATCAATTCTAGAGGCCAATACAATACCTCAAGTCACCTGAGCACCGAGAGTAGAATTAATAGCCTTAATGTGTTCCTTGGAATTCTGACAAAGTAAAAGTGTTAATGTCCTTTCTAACTCACAGTATGCATTCCTCACTCTCCAAGTATGCAGGACACTGCACAAGGGGAAGTACCTAAATTTATAATATTTTTAAAATCATACTACCTAAACTGCAACAGCAGAAAGTCCCATACTTTATATGTTGGTCATTGTCATTTTACTTACTCAGTTTTCAAAATTGTATCTCTAATTAATGTAAGTGAAAAACACATGTAATGTTTTAGGAATAAGTTTTTATTAAATGCAATAATTTTTCAAATTATCTGTAAAACATATTGTGGAGGTACACATTGTTAAGATTTTATCTTTGATAATTTTTTATATATATGTCTTATTTTAATTTTTACTTATTTATACTGTTATTCAGTATCTTTCTGTTTTACCCTAAAGTGCCCTATACAGCATTTCTTAAAGGATCATCTGCTAAAATAAATCTCCAGGATTTATCTGAGAATATCATAATTTCCTCATCACTTTTAATGGACAATTCTTGCACAAAAGTTATCTGTTTGAAAGTTTTTTTTTTAATTACTTGAAGTGTGCTAGTCTGCTGCTTTCTGGTTTCTGAGTTTTCAAGTATCACAACAGAGAATAGACAAATTCAATGGGACAGACACCTCAGAAAGAATGCCTCACAGCTAGAAACATCTTATCTTTGAAAAACCAGACAAAAAGAAGCAATGAGAAAAGAATTCCATGTTTAATAAATGGTGTTGAAAAAACTGGTAAGGCCGGGCATGGTGGCTGATGCCTGTGGTCCCAGCATTTTGGAAGGCTGAGGTGGGTGGATCACGAGGTCAGGAGATTGAGACCATCCTGGTCAATAAAGTGAAACTTCATCTCTACTAAAAATAGAGAATGTTAGCTGGGAATGGTGATGTGTGCCTGTAATGTTTGCTAATAAGGTGCCTAAGGCAGAATAATTGCCTGAAACCAGGAGGCAGGGGTAGGAGTGAGCCAAGATATGCCATTGCACACTAACCTGAGTAACAAAAGTGAAATCTTATCTCCCCCGGGAAAAAATAAAGAAAAGGAAAGAGAGGCAAGATGGTGTTGTAGAAGTGACTCACCATTGCAGCTCTCAGTGAAGGCGCAGAGTGTGAGTCCTAGACACATTCTCGGATGTTCCTTTTATGCCCAAAGAGCATAGAAAGTCCCAGGTGTGGGAGAGACACAGGATGCTAGCAGCTGGCTAATGCAGCCGGCTCCCGCCACCTCTTCGGCTGGCGGCACAGCGGGACCCATCGTGGAACTCAGTGCTCTGAGTGCCCTGTTAAATGGGCAATCTGAGATTTGGAAGGGCAGATTGGCATGTTCATCTGATTGAATGGGACTTGGACAATGAGACAGACAAGGAGTTTCCTTGGAAGCCTGATGTGAGCTGGGGTAGTGGACAGCAGCACGGGAGATCACAGGGATTGTAGTGCCCTCTCAGCAGGCTACAGGGGCGCCAGTGAGAGAGTCGACCTTTCAGCTTGGGGAGAGGAAGAGAGAGAGAGAGAGGACGGACTCTGAGGCAGGGAGTTGGGTGATCATGCTCCACGAGTTCCACGCTCATGGGGACAAACAGGGTGGCGACTGGAGATGCTTGGGGCTGAGAGTTTTGCTGCTGGCATCTAGGATGGTGCAGCTGGGTGAGGGTGGGGCATCCACCATTGCTGACACAGTCCACCCCCACTGAAGTACCGCCCAGGACTGACACGGCCTGCTGTTGCCGAGGTAACCTGCCATAACAGAGAGACTTTGTGCTCCACAGCAGAAGGGAGCCCAGCAGCAACAGGGCGGATCCGTGCTAGCAGGTCAGAGCCCCGACAGGCAAATAGTGAATAGACTGCCACCTAGTGGGGAAGGACAGTGCAACAGATACTCATAAAGAAAGCCCCAACTCCCTGAGTCAGAGCACCTATGGGGGGAAAAACAAGGGAGGTGTTTTATGAGTTCTATAGCAGCAGACATAAACAAACTCCCAACAACGCTGAATGAACAAAGGAGCTCACAGCTCAGCACTGGAGCTCCTATAAAGCACAGAATGTGTCCTCAAGCAGCTCCCTGACCCCTGTATATCCAAGGAGTCACCCCAGAGAAGGAATAATCAGACTGATATTTGGCTGGCATCATTCTGGAACAAGGACAGCAGAAGAAGAAACTGGTATCATCCCTCACTGTTCCACAAATGCTGCAGGTATACCCCATACAAGCAGGGCCTGGAGTGGACCTCAGCACTCATACAGCAGAGGGGATAGACCATTAGAGGGAAAACTAAGTAAAAAAATACTTCATTATCAAAAATCTCAGCGTCCACACAGAGACCCAGTTGAAAAATCAGCAACTACTAAGACGACAGGCGGATAAATACATGAAGATGGGAAGAAACCAGCGCAAAAAGGAAAAAAATTACCCGAAACCAACACCTCACCTCCAGAAAAGGAGCAAAATTCCTGACCAGCAAGGTAAAAAAGCTGGATGGAGAATGAATGTGACAAAATGACGGCATCAGAATTCAGAAAGTGGATAATGAGAAACTTCAGTGAGCTAAAGGAACATGTACTAAACCAGTGCAAAGAAACTAAGAAACTTGAATAAAGATTTGAAAAAAAATTCGAGGAATTGATAACAATAATGGACAACTTAGAGAGGAATATGAATGAATTGAAGCAGCTGAAAAACACAACACGAGAACTTCGCGAAGCATGCACAAGTTTCAACAGCCGAATTGACCAAGCAGAAGAAAGAATATCAGAAGTTGAAGATCAACTCAATGAAATAAAAGGAGAAACCAAGATTAAAGAAAGAAGTACAAAAATCAATGAACAAAATCTCCAAGAAATGTGAGACTATGTGAAGAGACCCAACCTACGTTTGATCGGTGTACCAGAATGTGACGAAGAGAATGAATCCAAGCTGGAAAACACTCTTCAGGATATTATCCAGGAAAATTTCCCCAACCTAGCAAGACAGGTCAATACTCAACTCCAGGAAATACAGAGAGCACGATTCACCAGGGTTGAAATGAAGGAGAAAATACTAAGGGCAGCCAGAGAGAAAGATCAGGTCACCCACAAAAAGAAGCCCATCAGACTCACAGCAGATATCTCAGCAGAGACTCTACAAGCCAGAAGAGAGTGGGGGCCAATATTCAACATCCTTAAAGAAAAGAGCTTTCCACCCAGAATTTCATATCCAGCCAAACTGAGCTTCATAAGTGAAGAAAAAATAAAATCCTTCACGAACCAAGCAAGTCCTCAGAGATTTTGTCACCACTAGGCCTGCTTTACAAGAGCTCCTGAAAGAGGCACTACACATAGAAAGAAACAACCAATTCCAGCCATCCTAAAAGCATACCAAATGGTAAAGACCATCAACAAAATGAAGAATGTACATGAACCAATGGGCAAAACGGACAGCTAGCATCAAAATGGCAGTATCAAATTCACACATAACAATATTAACCCTGAATTTAAAATGGGCTAAATGCACCAATCAAAAGACACAGACTGGCAAATTGGATAAAGAAAAAAAAAACCATCAATATGCTGTATCCAGGAAACTCACCTCACACGAAAAGATACACAAAGGCTCAAAATAAAAGGATGGAGAAAGATTTGCCAAGCAAATGGAGAGCAAAAAAAAAGCAGGAGTTGCAATTCTCATCTCTGATAAAATAGACTTTAAAGCAACAAAGACCTAAAGGGACAAAGAAGGTCATTACATAATGGTAAAGTGATCGATACAACAAGAAGAGCTAACGATTCTAAATATATATGGACCCAATGCAGGAGCACCCAGATATATAAGGCAAGTTCTTAATGTCTTACAAAGAGACTTAGACTTCCACACAATAATACTGGGAGACGTTAACACTCCACTGTCAATAGCAGACAGAAAATTAACAAGGATATCCAGGACCTGAACTCAGACCTGGAACAAGCAAACCTGATGGAAATTTACAGAACTCTCCACCCCAAATCCACAGAATATACATTCTTCTCAGCACCACGTCACACCTACTCCAAAATTGACCACATAATTAGAAGTAAAGCACTCCTTGGCAAATGCAAAACAACGGAAATCATAACAAACAGTCTCTCAGACCATAGTGTAATCAAGTTGTAACTCAGAATTCAGAAACTAACTCAGAACCGCACAGGTTCATGGAAACTGAACAATTGGCTCTTGAATGTTGATTGGATAAACAATGAAAGGAAGGCAGAAATGAAGAAGATCTTTGAAACCAAGGAGAATGAAGACACAACGTACCAGAATCTCTGGGACACATTTAAAGCAGTCTGTAGAGGAAAATATATAGCAATAAGTGTCCACATGAGAAGAGGGGAGAGGTCCAAAATTGACACCCTATCGTCAAAATTGAAAGAGCTAAATGAGCAAGTTCAAAAAAGCTCAAAACGTAGCCAAAGACAAGAAATAACTAAGTTCAGAGCAGAAATAAAGGAGACAGACACAAGAAAAACCCTTCAAAAAATCAATAAATCTAAGAGCTGGTTTTTTGAAAACATCAACAAAATAGACAGGCCACTAGCCACACGGATAAAAAAGAAAAGAGAGAACAACCAATAGATGCAATAAAAAACGATAAAGGAGAAATCACCACAGATTACACAGAAATTCAAACCATCATCAGAGAATACTACAAACAACTCTATGCCCACAAACTGGTATATCAGAAAGAAATGGATTACTTCCTAGACGCCTTTGTCCTCCCAAGCCTAAACCAGGAGGAAGCCGAAACTATGAAAAGACCAATAACAAGGTCAGAAGTTGAGGCAGCAGTTAAGAGCCTACCACACAAAAGAAGCTCAGGTCCAGATGGATTCACAGTTGAATTCTACCAGACAAACAGAGGATCGGGTTCCACTCCTTCTGAAACTATTCCAAATAATCCAAAAATAGGGAACCCTTCCCAAATCATTTTATGATACCAACACCATCCTGATACCAAAACCTGGCAGAGAGTCAACAAGAAAAGAAAACTTCAGGCCAATATTCATGATGAACATAGATGCAAACATCTTCAATAAAATACTGGCAAATCGACTGCAACAGCACATTAAAAACTTATCCATCATGATTAAGTAGGATTCATCCCGGGGATGCAAGGCTGGTTCAACATACGCAAGTCTATAAATGTAATTCACCAAATAAACAGAAGCAAAAACAAAATCCACATGATTATCTCAATTGACGCAGAGAAGGCATTTGACAAAATTCAACTGCCCTTTATGCTAAAAACCCTCAATAAACGTGGTATTGATGGAACATATCTCAAAGTAATAAAAGCTATTTACGACAAACCAACAGCCAATATCATACTTAATGGGAAAAACTGGAAGCATTCCCTTTGAAATCCAGCACTAGACAAGGATGCCCTCTCTCACCACTTCTATTCAACATAGTACTGGAAGTTCTAGCCAGAGCAGTCAGTCAAGAAAAAGAAATAAAGTGTATTCAAATAGGAAAGGTGGAGGCCAAATTGTCTCTATTTGCAGACGACATGATAGTATACCTAGAAGACACTATCACCTCAGCCCAAAAGCTCCTGCAACTGATAAGCAACTTCAGCAAAGTCTCAGAATATAAAATCAACGTGCAAAAATCCCAAGCATTCCTACACACCAATAAAAGACTTAAAGAGAACCAAATTAACAACGAACTGCCATTCACAATTGCTACAATGAAAATAAAATACCTTACGTTCAGGTCTTTAAACCATCTGGAGTTAATTTTAGTGTAAGGTGTCAGAAAGTGGTCCAGTTTTTGCTTTCTGCACATAGCTAGCCAGTTTTCACAACCCCATTTATTAAATAGGGAATCATTTCCCCATTGCCTGTTTTTGTCTGGTTTATCAAAGATAATATGGTTGTAGATATGCTGTGTTGCCTCCGAACCTTCTGTTCCATTCCATTGGTCTATATCTCTGTTTTGGAACCAGTACCATGCTGTTTTGTTTATGGTAGCCTTCTAGTATAGTTTGAAGTCTGGTAGCGTAATGCCTCCCGCTGTGTTCTTTCTGCTTAGAATTGACTTGGATATGTGAGCTCTTTTTTGGTTCCATATAAAATTCATGGTGATTTTTCAAGTTCTGTGAAGAAACTCAATGGTAGACGATGGGGATAGCATTGAAGGTGTAAATTAATTTGGGTAGTATAGCCATTTTCACAATATTGATTTACAGAAAAAAAAAACAAAAAAGCCCATTCAAAAATGGGCAAAGGATATGAACAGAAACTTTACAAAAGAAGACATACATGAGGCCAACAAACATATGAAAAAGTGCTCATCATCATTAGTCATTAGAGAGATGCAAATCAAAACCACCTTGAGATATCATCTCAAACCAGTTAGAATGGCGATCATTAAAAAATCTGGAGACAGCAGATGCTGGAGAGGATGTGGAGAAATAGGAACACTCTTACACTGTAGGTGGGAATGTAAATTAGTTCAACCATTGTGGAAGACAGTGTGGCGATTCCTCAGGGAACTAGAAATAGAATTTCCATTTGACCCAGCAAACCCAATACTGGGTATCTATCCGAAAGACTATAAATTGTTCTATTATAAGGACACATACACAAGAATGTTCATTGCAGCACTGTTTA
Organism: Saguinus oedipus; assembly: GCA_031835075.1. Lineage (NCBI taxonomy): Eukaryota > Metazoa > Chordata > Mammalia > Primates > Cebidae > Saguinus > Saguinus oedipus. The sequence continues at coordinate 8,009 of JASSZA010000264.1, read as the reverse complement.
CAATAGCAAAGACCTGGAACCAACCCAAATGCCCATCGAGGATAGACTGGACTGGGAAAATGTGGCAGATATACACCATGGAATATCATGCAGCAATCAAAAATGATGAGTTTGTGTCCTTTGTAAGGACATGGATGAATCTGGAGAACATCATTCTCAGCAAACTGACACAAGAACAGAAAAAGAAATACCGCATATACTCACTCAAAGGTGGGTGAGAAAAATGAGAACACATGGACACAGAGAGGCAGTCTACTATACACTGGGGACTATTGGGGGAATGGGGAAGAAACAGTGGGGGGGAGCTGGGGAGGGATAGGCTGGGGATGAATGCCAAGTGTGGGTGAAGGGGAGAATGGCAGCAAAACCCACTGCCATGTGTGTACCTATGCAACTATCTTGCAGGTTCTGCACATGTACCCCAAAACCTATAATGCAATAAAAATAAATAAATAAATAAATAAATAAATAAATAAATAAATAAATAAATAAATAAGAAATAAAATAAAAAAATCTTTTAGAGGGCATGGAACACCCTCTCGAGGTCTTACATTGTTTATTTGGTTTAAATTTTATGTAAATAAAAGAGTGTCAAGTAACCAGGTTTATCGTTTGAAAAAGGTCACAAATTAGATGCTCAAATAAAGTCACGAATTACACACAGTGACTATGTCTCATTGGTTGTGGAAACGGAACAATGAAGGTTGAGTTGAAGTTACAAATTTGCTCCTTTTTGAAAATAAAACTAAGCTTCAAACCATTATGATTATTTGTGGGAGGAACCCAATGAGTGGTTCTCTTTATTTTCTATCTCTGGCAAAGAGGGGAGGTGATTACAAACATAGTGGCTACTGATTTTGTGTTACCTGAATGTTGATTGGTGGGGTTTTTCTTAGATTCAGAAACAGAAAATGAATGCAAATTGCTCTAAGATTTTCTGCATCCAGACCCTATTATTTTGCCTTACTGCACTTTTCTGAGAATTGTAATCCACAAACTTATATGAGTGGCAGGGAAATCAATAATCTTTCTTCTGTAATGGATTTATGCTAATTTAAGGTACAGATGGACTTATAAATAATTACCTGAATGTGTATTTAGCAATTTGCTATCAAATAGTACACACGAAATTCCACACGAGACTCTTTTCCTTTTACTTATCAACTTTTAGACTTTTATGTCTCTACAACACTATAAAGATGACAGTTTAGATATTCATAACCTGATACTTATTTCCAGAAATGATTCTGCCTTTGTAATGACTGCAAGCACTTTAGTGTGTTACTGGAAGTATTTTTTTATAACATGTCTAACTGAAATTTAAATTTGTCTGTTTCTGTCTGATTGTATAATACCATGTTTTCTATACATGTTAGATATTTTTTTCATTTGTGTTTGACTGTGTGCTGTGTTAATATTTCTAATATTTTCTGTGTTGAAACTTGCATCTTGTGACTTGTGACTTAAAATCTATTGAGGTGGTATTACTGGAACACCCTTCTCTCTCTTTTGTTTTTATTTAATTAAATATTTTATATGCTGTGATTTTAATTTGTCTTTGCATGTAAAGTGTGTGTGTATTATGTACCATATATTTAAATGTAGAATATTTTATCTGTTCTGCTAATTATTGCTTTTATTATAGAATGAAAGAAAATTGTATATGATTAAAATAATTGTTAATAATTATATTTTGTCATTATGCTGCATGTTTTTTAGACACTATCATTTATAATTGTTATTTTATGTAATATTTTCTGTTTCCCTGCTACTTTCGTACTAGAATAATTTAATTCTTTATACGTTTTGTGAATATTTTATATATTATCTTTGAGTGATTATAAGTGCTTGTGCCAAAAATATTATTTAACCAGCTATTATAGGTGATAAAAATAAATAATTAAACTGCTATAAAAACCTGACAGAATGTAGGACTTATACAAAGTTAAACCTAGTGCATTACAAGATAACTCTGGTTTTGTTTTAACAAAGAAACTGATGGCATTTTGCGTTTACCTTACACATTTATAGAAAACTTTGAAATTCAGAAAAATAATTTAGGGTATCTGGCAGAAGAAATTTCTAAGCAGCATAGCATTAAATTAGCCATCAAATAATATACATAAAATTTCACACCTAACTTTTTTTTTGGTTTTCAACTCTAATCCCAGCACTTTGCGAGGCCGAGGCAGTTTGTTCACTAGGTAAAAAGATTGAGACCAGTCTAGTCACCACGGTAAAACCCCGTCTTTACGAAAAATACAAACAATTATTTGGGCACGGTCGTGGATGCCCATAATCCCAGCTACTCAAGAGGCTGAGGCAAAAGAATTGCCTGAACCCAGGAGGCGGAGGTTGTGGTGAGCCAAGATCACGCAGTTGCACTCCAGCCTGCATAACAAGAGTGAAACTCCGTCAAAAAGAAAGAAAAATCAATAAAAATAAAAAGATGACAGTTTACATTTTTGTAATCTGATACTTATTTCCAGAAAGTATACAGCCTTTGTAATAATTGTAAGCATCTTACTGTTAAAGGCATTTAATTTCATAATTGGATCAAATTTAAAAATTTCTGCACTGACTATGAAAATAAATTCAGAGAATAAATACAACCTGGCTACAGAAAGTTTCATAAACTTCCAGGAGCTGAGTGTTAATTATTAAGATCATGAAAGATAGGTCTTCAGACCATGTCAGAGACCTTGACAATAGCCCCTAGTATCACAGGCCCACAATCTCTGAAAAAAAAAAAAAATGGTGGTTTGGTGTACTGGACCCAGGGTTCCCATTCTGTGTGAAAACTAGTGGCTTTGTTTTCTTTGTTTCAAGGAAATCCAGCTTTGGCAAAATGGGGACATTGTAGAGCTTGGGCTTGGCAACAGATGGTGGAAAATTTACGCCTTGGCAGGTTTCATGTGACATTGGGCCTGTGGTCACACAGATTTTACATACTGAGGTTTGAAAACCATTGCCTCAATTTCAAAAGATATATGAAAATTCCTGGATGTGAAAGTAAATGTTTTCTGCAGAGGTGAGAGCCTCGTAGAGAATTTCTTCGAGGGCAGAGTGAAAAAATTATAATAGGCTTGGAGCTAACACACATAGTTTCTACTTTGGCATTTCCTAGGAGATTTGTGAAAAGAGAACCACTGAGTTGCAGATTATAATATGGTAGATCCACAAAAATCTTAAACTGTGTGCCTGGAGTAGCAAGAGGTAAAGAGCCGCCCAACTCTACATAAATTCATCTTTTCATCAATGTGACTTTGATGTGAGATATGAAGTCAAAAATGATCATTTGGAAACTTTACAGCTTGATTACCTGACTGGATTTTGGACTTGCATGGAATACCTCTTTGTGGAAAAATTTCATCCATTTGGACTGCTGCTATTTAACCAATACTTATACTCCCATTGTATTTAGGAAGCAACTAGCATAATTTTGATTTGACAGAGTTATTGATGAAATTTTCCTTGTCTCAGATAAAACCCTAGACTATGGACTTGGGTTAATACTGAAATAAGGTAAGGATTTTTGGGACAATGTGAAGGCACACTTTGTGTAATATAACAGAATCTGAGGTGTAGATAACTCAGGAGCAGAATTAGACAATTTTAGTATGTCTCCACTCAATGACACCTTGAATTGTAGCTCTCACAATTCACACACATTGCGGAATAAACACTGAGAAAGTCATTGAATTATGGAGGCCAAGTTTTGCCATGCCAGTCTTAGTGTAGTGAATAAGTCTCATGAAATCTGATCGATGTATTAGGGGATCAACCTTTGCTTAACATTTTCTGTTGGCGCCAACATAAAAAGTGCCTTTCACCAACTGAAGTGATTCTGAGACCTCCACAACCATGTGGCATACCTTCCACTAATCCTCTTCTTTTTACCAGCCTCAAGTTTGTCATTATCAGCAGCACAGAAACAGACTAGCAAAACAAATATATCTGAAAAATACACACCCTCATTCACCACGTTGTGGGCAACAAGACTAGAAGAGAAAAGAGAACAGCTACAGCATTTCAGGAAGCCTAGAACTACACGTTTCCCAATCCAGGGCTACACACCACTTTTGGATCTTTGCAGTTTGGCATCTTGAAGCTTGAACTGCATTCTCTAGTGCCTGTTGTGAAAGGCAGAGTTGCAGACAGGTGACACCCTTCCCAGCTTGTAAATCTTCTTATCCTGCCACAGCCAATGTGCCCTGCTTTGCTCAGTGGCTAAAAACAACAGTAATTTCCACATGTAACCCATTCTTCTCTGTGAATGATTCACCCATAACAAAAATGAGCTCCAGGTTTATAGGGCGAGCTGAGGCCCTCCTAAGGCTGAGGGATTAAAACAAGATCAGGTGCCTCAGTAAAATTTGGGCAAAAATCACACCAATTATAAATTTTTATGACTAATGAGGAAAGCATCTAAGAATTCTGAGAGCCTCCCACACAAAAGAGGCCCAGGTCCAGATGGGTTTAGAGGATCTGTTACCATTTTTTCTGAAACTATTCCAAAGAATCCAAAAAGAGGGAACCCTTTCCAAATCATTTTATGAGACCAATATCATCCTGATACGAAAACCTGACAGAGACTCAACAAGAAAAGAAAACTTCAGGCCAATATTCATGATGAACACAGATGCAAAAATCTTCAATAAAATACTGGGAAACCGATTGCAACAGCACATTAAAAAACTTATCCATCATGACCAAGTAGGATTCATCCGGGGGATGCAAGGCTGGTTCAACATATGCAAGTCTGTAAATGTGATTCACCACCTAACCAGAAGCAAAAACAAAAACCACACGATTATCTCAATTGACTCAGAGAAGACATTTGACAATATTCAACAGCCCTTTATGCTAAAAACCCTCAATAAACTTGGTATTGATGGAACATATCTCAAAGTAATAAAAGCTATTTACGACAAACCAACAGCCAATAACATACTTAATGGGCAAATACTGGAACCATTCCATTTGAAATCTGGCACTAGACAAGGATGCCCTATCTCACCATTCCTATTCAACATATTAGTGGCAGTTCTAGCCAGAACAATCAGGCAAGAAAAATAATAAAAGGTATTCAAATAGGAAAAGTGGAAGCCAAATTGTCTCTATTTGCAGACGACATGATAGTATACCTAGACGACCCCATCACCTCAGCACAAAAGCTCCTGCAACTGATAAGCAACTTCAGCAAAGTCTCAGGATATAAAGTCAATGTGCAAAAATCACAAGCATTTCTATACACCAATAACAGATTTAAAGAGAACCAAATCAAGAATGAACTGCCATTCACAATTGCTACAAAGAAAATAAAATACCGAGGAATACAACTCACAAGGAATGTAAGGGACCTCTTTAAGGAAAACTATAAACCACTGCTCAATGAAATAACAGAGGACCCAAACAGATGGAGAAACATTCCATGTTTGTGGTTAGGAAGAATCAATATCATAAAAATGGCTGTACTGCCCAAAGTAATTTACACAATCAATGCTATCCACATCAAACTACCATTGAATTTCTTCACAGAACTGGAGAATAACACCATGAATTTCATACGGAACCAAAGAAGAGCCCGCATAACCAAGTCAATTCTAAGCAAAAGGGACACAGCGAGAGGCATCACACTACCAGACTTCAAATTATACTACAAGACAACAGTAATCAAAACAGCATGGTACTGGTACCAAAACGGAGATATAGACCAATGGAACAGAACAGAAGCATCGGAGGCAACAAAACACATCTACAACCATATAATCATTGATAAACCAGACAAAAACAAGCAATGGGGAAAGGATTCCCTATTTAATAAATGGTGTTGGGAAAACGGGTTAGCCATGTGCAAAAAGCAGAAACTGGACCCCTTCCTCACACCTTGCACTAAAATTAACTCCAGATGGATTAAAGACTTAAATGTAATACCTGACACCATAAAAACCCTAGAAGAAAATCGAGGCAAAACCATTCAGGACATAGGAGTAGGCAAGAACTTCATGAACAAAACACCAAAAGCATTGGCAACAAAAGCCAAAATAGACAAATGGGACCTAATCAAACTCCACAGCTTCTGCACTGCAAAAGAAACAGTCACTAGTGTGAATTGGCAACCATCAGAATGGGAAAATATCTTTGCAGTTTACACATCTGACAAAGGGCTGATATCCAGAATTTACAAAGAACTCAAACAGATTTACAGGAAAAAAACAAAGAAGCCCATTCAAAAATGGGCAAATAATATGAACAGACACTTTACAAAAGAAGACATACATGAGGCCAACAAACATATAAAGAAATGCTCATCATCACTGGTCATTAGAGAGATGCAAATCAAAACCACATTGAGATACCATCTCACGCCAGTTAGAATGGCGATCATTAAAAAATCTGGAGACAGCAGGTGCCGGAAAGCATGTGGAGACATAGGAACACTCTTACACTGCTGGTGGGAGTGTAAATTAGTTCAACCATTGTGGAAGACAGTGTGGCGATTCCTCAGGGACCTAGAAATAGAAATTCCATTTGACCCAGAAATGCCATTACTGGGTATATATCCAAAGGACTATAAATCGTTCTACTATAAGGACACATGCACACGAATGTTCATTACAGCACGGTTTACAATAGCAAAGAACTGGAACCAAACCAAATGCCCAGTGATGATAGACTGGACTGGGAAAATGTGGCACATATACACCATGGAATATTATGCAGCAATCAAAAATGATGAGTTTGTGTCTTTTGTAAGTATATGGATGAATCTGGAGAACATCATTCTCAGAAAACAGACACAAGAACAGAAAACGAAATACCGCATATACTCACTCATAGGTTGGTGAGAAAAATGAGAACACATGGACACAGAGAGGTGGGCTACTACACACTGGGGTCTATTGGGAAAAATGTGGGAGGGACAGCATTGGGGGATGGGGAGGGATAGCCTAAGGATGAATTTCAAGTGTGGGTGAAGGGGAAGAAGGCAGCAAAACCCCCGCCATTTGTCTACCTATGCAAATATCTTGCACCTTCTGCACATGTACCGCAAAACATATAATGCAATAAAAATAAAAAATAATAATAATATATTTCTTAATTGTGATTCAGATAAGCATTATTATTCTAGTGGATGATAAAGATTACATATTGAACAGTATTTTTAAATCCTGGCTTTTGTAATTTGGTTTGTAGATAATATTTTATTTTGAGAATTTGCTGTGCATTGTAGAATGTTGACCAGCATTACTGGCCTCTTCTGCACAGTGTCACAGAAACCTATTTTTTCCCTCAGATGCAAAAATCAAATTTGTTTGTGTATTGTTAGAGCAAAATGGCTGATATTGTCTATTCTGGAGATTTCTTGGAAAAAGAAAAACAAAATCAACTTGAAAGGATTGAAAAATTGTTCAGGAAATTTCTTAGATTTTCTGTTGGTTTCACTCCTCATCTTTTTCTTTATACATATTTTAAGTTGGGTCTATAATATATCTTCTTTTGCTGGATAGTGTTGAAAACCCATGTGAAATGGGCATGGAAGTGTGGAGATTTTGACATCCCTCTTTGTGTAACAATGAAGACACTAAGTTTCAAACTCAGGATAAAATGTATCACTGTTCTGATATGTTTAATTTATTTAAATTAAGTTCTGAAGCTTTGTACTGAACTAGTTCTCATGACCTTATATATATTTGTCAGCAAATCTATGTAGTTGAGCTTTGTAAGTATTCTGACTTTGAGTCATAATCTTGATTTTCTTTCCTTTTCTCTTGGCCTCTTTTATTTTTTAAAAGCCTTCCAATACTGAAAATTTACAACTGTAAACTGTGTGCCTCACTTTATTTAAGAGATATTGGAATCACAAATCAGAAGTAATTAAAAAGCTATGAAAAATCAATGAGCAGTATATTTTTTTCTCATATAAATTTAGTTTTCTTAATGGAGTTTCATTGTATCTTATTTTATTTTATCTTACTTTATGCTACTTATTATATTCTAAGATA
>JASSZA010000263.1:0-34448 GCA_031835075.1 Saguinus oedipus | reverse complement strand
CTATTCCCAGCATATAACGATAATAGCAGTAAAATCCTGCCTAACACACAGAGAAACGTATCCTCAATCATCATCTGCTGTGCAGTTTGTTTCCAGCTAAGTGAGTTAAATCCTCCCTTTAGATTCAGGAGTTAGAAAACACGTTTCTGGTAAGAGCTGCGTTTGGACATTTCTCAGTGAATGGGAGTATATATGCTGTAAGGAGAACTGTCTGCTTCTAAAACCAAAACGGAGCTACCTAACAGAACGGTCTTCAATGTGTGCATTCAACTTACAGAGTTAAACTCGTGTGTTGAAGGGGAAGTCTGGAAACGCTTTCTGTGGAGAGATCTCAAAACAGGCATTTCCAGCACTATTCCCGCATATAACGAAATAGCAGTAAAACTCTGCCTAAAACACAGAAGAAACGTATCCTTCAATCTGCTCTGCTGTGCGTTTGTTCAGCTAAGTGAGTTAAATCTCCCTTTAGATTCAGGAGTTAGAAACACGTTTCTGGTAAGAGCTGCGTTTGGACATTTCTCAGTGAATGGGAGTATATGCTGTAAGGAGAACTGTCTGCTTCTAAAACCAAAACGGAGCTACCTAACAGAACGGTCTTCAATGTGTGCATTCAACTTACAGAGTTAAACTCGTGTGTTGAAGGGGAAGTCTGGAAACGCTTTCTGTGGAGAGATCTCAAAACAGGCATTTCCAGCACTATTCCCGCATATAACGAAATAGCAGTAAAACTCTGCCTAAAACACAGAAGAAACGTATCCTTCAATCTGCTCTGCTGTGCGTTTGTTCAGCTAAGTGAGTTAAATCTCCCTTTAGATTCAGGAGTTAGAAACACGTTTCTGGTAAGAGCTGCGTTTGGACATTTCTCAGTGAATGGGAGTATATGCTGTAAGGAGAACTGTCTGCTTCTAAAACCAAAACGGAGCTACCTAACAGAACGGTCTTCAATGTGTGCATTCAACTTACAGAGTTAAACTCGTGTGTTGAAGGGGAAGTCTGGAAACGCTTTCTGTGGAGAGATCTCAAAACAGGCATTTCCAGCACTATTCCCGCATATAACGAAATAGCAGTAAAACTCTGCCTAAAACACAGAAGAAACGTATCCTTCAATCTGCTCTGCTGTGCGTTTGTTCAGCTAAGTGAGTTAAATCTCCCTTTAGATTCAGGAGTTAGAAACACGTTTCTGGTAAGAGCTGCGTTTGGACATTTCTCAGTGAATGGGAGTATATGCTGTAAGGAGAACTGTCTGCTTCTAAAACCAAAACGGAGCTACCTAACAGAACGGTCTTCAATGTGTGCATTCAACTTACAGAGTTAAACTCGTGTGTTGAAGGGGAAGTCTGGAAACGCTTTCTGTGGAGAGATCTCAAAACAGGCATTTCCAGCACTATTCCCGCATATAACGAAATAGCAGTAAAACTCTGCCTAAAACACAGAAGAAACGTATCCTTCAATCTGCTCTGCTGTGCGTTTGTTCAGCTAAGTGAGTTAAATCTCCCTTTAGATTCAGGAGTTAGAAACACGTTTCTGGTAAGAGCTGCGTTTGGACATTTCTCAGTGAATGGGAGTATATGCTGTAAGGAGAACTGTCTGCTTCTAAAACCAAAACGGAGCTACCTAACAGAACGGTCTTCAATGTGTGCATTCAACTTACAGAGTTAAACTCGTGTGTTGAAGGGGAAGTCTGGAAACGCTTTCTGTGGAGAGATCTCAAAACAGGCATTTCCAGCACTATTCCCGCATATAACGAAATAGCAGTAAAACTCTGCCTAAAACACAGAAGAAACGTATCCTTCAATCTGCTCTGCTGTGCGTTTGTTCAGCTAAGTGAGTTAAATCTCCCTTTAGATTCAGGAGTTAGAAACACGTTTCTGGTAAGAGCTGCGTTTGGACATTTCTCAGTGAATGGGAGTATATGCTGTAAGGAGAACTGTCTGCTTCTAAAACCAAAACGGAGCTACCTAACAGAACGGTCTTCAATGTGTGCATTCAACTTACAGAGTTAAACTCGTGTGTTGAAGGGGAAGTCTGGAAACGCTTTCTGTGGAGAGATCTCAAAAGCACAGGCATTTCCAGCACTATTCCCGCATATAACGAAATAGCAGTAAAACTCTGCCTAAAACACAGAAGAAACGTATCCTTCAATCTGCTCTGCTGTGCGTTTGTTCAGCTAAGTGAGTTAAATCTCCCTTTAGATTCAGGAGTTAGAAACACGTTTCTGGTAAGAGCTGCGTTTGGACATTTCTCAGTGAATGGGAGTATATGCTGTAAGGAGAACTGTCTGCTTCTAAAACCAAAACGGAGCTACCTAACAGAACGGTCTTCAATGTGTGCATTCAACTTACAGAGTTAAACTCGTGTGTTGAAGGGGAAGTCTGGAAACGCTTTCTGTGGAGAGATCTCAAAACAGGCATTTCCAGCACTATTCCCGCATATAACGAAATAGCAGTAAAACTCTGCCTAAAACACAGAAGAAACGTATCCTTCAATCTGCTCTGCTGTGCGTTTGTTCAGCTAAGTGAGTTAAATCTCCCTTTAGATTCAGGAGTTAGAAACACGTTTCTGGTAAGAGCTGCGTTTGGACATTTCTCAGTGAATGGGAGTATATGCTGTAAGGAGAACTGTCTGCTTCTAAAACCAAAACGGAGCTACCTAACAGAACGGTCTTCAATGTGTGCATTCAACTTACAGAGTTAAACTCGTGTGTTGAAGGGGAAGTCTGGAAACGCTTTCTGTGGAGAGATCTCAAAACAGGCATTTCCAGCACTATTCCCGCATATAACGAAATAGCAGTAAAACTCTGCCTAAAACACAGAAGAAACGTATCCTTCAATCTGCTCTGCTGTGCGTTTGTTCAGCTAAGTGAGTTAAATCTCCCTTTAGATTCAGGAGTTAGAAACACGTTTCTGGTAAGAGCTGCGTTTGGACATTTCTCAGTGAATGGGAGTATATGCTGTAAGGAGAACTGTCTGCTTCTAAAACCAAAACGGAGCTACCTAACAGAACGGTCTTCAATGTGTGCATTCAACTTACAGAGTTAAACTCGTGTGTTGAAGGGGAAGTCTGGAAACGCTTTCTGTGGAGAGATCTCAAAACAGGCATTTCCAGCACTATTCCCGCATATAACGAAATAGCAGTAAAACTCTGCCTAAAACACAGAAGAAACGTATCCTTCAATCTGCTCTGCTGTGCGTTTGTTCAGCTAAGTGAGTTAAATCTCCCTTTAGATTCAGGAGTTAGAAACACGTTTCTGGTAAGAGCTGCGTTTGGACATTTCTCAGTGAATGGGAGTATATGCTGTAAGGAGAACTGTCTGCTTCTAAAACCAAAACGGAGCTACCTAACAGAACGGTCTTCAATGTGTGCATTCAACTTACAGAGTTAAACTCGTGTGTTGAAGGGGAAGTCTGGAAACGCTTTCTGTGGAGAGATCTCAAAACAGGCATTTCCAGCACTATTCCCGCATATAACGAAATAGCAGTAAAACTCTGCCTAAAACACAGAAGAAACGTATCCTTCAATCTGCTCTGCTGTGCGTTTGTTCAGCTAAGTGAGTTAAATCTCCCTTTAGATTCAGGAGTTAGAAACACGTTTCTGGTAAGAGCTGCGTTTGGACATTTCTCAGTGAATGGGAGTATATGCTGTAAGGAGAACTGTCTGCTTCTAAAACCAAAACGGAGCTACCTAACAGAACGGTCTTCAATGTGTGCATTCAACTTACAGAGTTAAACTCGTGTGTTGAAGGGGAAGTCTGGAAACGCTTTCTGTGGAGAGATCTCAAAACAGGCATTTCCAGCACTATTCCCGCATATAACGAAATAGCAGTAAAACTCTGCCTAAAACACAGAAGAAACGTATCCTTCAATCTGCTCTGCTGTGCGTTTGTTCAGCTAAGTGAGTTAAATCTCCCTTTAGATTCAGGAGTTAGAAACACGTTTCTGGTAAGAGCTGCGTTTGGACATTTCTCAGTGAATGGGAGTATATGCTGTAAGGAGAACTGTCTGCTTCTAAAACCAAAACGGAGCTACCTAACAGAACGGTCTTCAATGTGTGCATTCAACTTACAGAGTTAAACTCGTGTGTTGAAGGGGAAGTCTGGAAACGCTTTCTGTGGAGAGATCTCAAAACAGGCATTTCCAGCACTATTCCCGCATATAACGAAATAGCAGTAAAACTCTGCCTAAAACACAGAAGAAACGTATCCTTCAATCTGCTCTGCTGTGCGTTTGTTCAGCTAAGTGAGTTAAATCTCCCTTTAGATTCAGGAGTTAGAAACACGTTTCTGGTAAGAGCTGCGTTTGGACATTTCTCAGTGAATGGGAGTATATGCTGTAAGGAGAACTGTCTGCTTCTAAAACCAAAACGGAGCTACCTAACAGAACGGTCTTCAATGTGTGCATTCAACTTACAGAGTTAAACTCGTGTGTTGAAGGGGAAGTCTGGAAACGCTTTCTGTGGAGAGATCTCAAAACAGGCATTTCCAGCACTATTCCCGCATATAACGAAATAGCAGTAAAACTCTGCCTAAAACACAGAAGAAACGTATCCTTCAATCTGCTCTGCTGTGCGTTTGTTCAGCTAAGTGAGTTAAATCTCCCTTTAGATTCAGGAGTTAGAAACACGTTTCTGGTAAGAGCTGCGTTTGGACATTTCTCAGTGAATGGGAGTATATGCTGTAAGGAGAACTGTCTGCTTCTAAAACCAAAACGGAGCTACCTAACAGAACGGTCTTCAATGTGTGCATTCAACTTACAGAGTTAAACTCGTGTGTTGAAGGGGAAGTCTGGAAACGCTTTCTGTGGAGAGATCTCAAAACAGGCATTTCCAGCACTATTCCCGCATATAACGAAATAGCAGTAAAACTCTGCCTAAAACACAGAAGAAACGTATCCTTCAATCTGCTCTGCTGTGCGTTTGTTCAGCTAAGTGAGTTAAATCTCCCTTTAGATTCAGGAGTTAGAAACACGTTTCTGGTAAGAGCTGCGTTTGGACATTTCTCAGTGAATGGGAGTATATGCTGTAAGGAGAACTGTCTGCTTCTAAAACCAAAACGGAGCTACCTAACAGAACGGTCTTCAATGTGTGCATTCAACTTACAGAGTTAAACTCGTGTGTTGAAGGGGAAGTCTGGAAACGCTTTCTGTGGAGAGATCTCAAAACAGGCATTTCCAGCACTATTCCCGCATATAACGAAATAGCAGTAAAACTCTGCCTAAAACACAGAAGAAACGTATCCTTCAATCTGCTCTGCTGTGCGTTTGTTCAGCTAAGTGAGTTAAATCTCCCTTTAGATTCAGGAGTTAGAAACACGTTTCTGGTAAGAGCTGCGTTTGGACATTTCTCAGTGAATGGGAGTATATGCTGTAAGGAGAACTGTCTGCTTCTAAAACCAAAACGGAGCTACCTAACAGAACGGTCTTCAATGTGTGCATTCAACTTACAGAGTTAAACTCGTGTGTTGAAGGGGAAGTCTGGAAACGCTTTCTGTGGAGAGATCTCAAAACAGGCATTTCCAGCACTATTCCCGCATATAACGAAATAGCAGTAAAACTCTGCCTAAAACACAGAAGAAACGTATCCTTCAATCTGCTCTGCTGTGCGTTTGTTCAGCTAAGTGAGTTAAATCTCCCTTTAGATTCAGGAGTTAGAAACACGTTTCTGGTAAGAGCTGCGTTTGGACATTTCTCAGTGAATGGGAGTATATGCTGTAAGGAGAACTGTCTGCTTCTAAAACCAAAACGGAGCTACCTAACAGAACGGTCTTCAATGTGTGCATTCAACTTACAGAGTTAAACTCGTGTGTTGAAGGGGAAGTCTGGAAACGCTTTCTGTGGAGAGATCTCAAAACAGGCATTTCCAGCACTATTCCCGCATATAACGAAATAGCAGTAAAACTCTGCCTAAAACACAGAAGAAACGTATCCTTCAATCTGCTCTGCTGTGCGTTTGTTCAGCTAAGTGAGTTAAATCTCCCTTTAGATTCAGGAGTTAGAAACACGTTTCTGGTAAGAGCTGCGTTTGGACATTTCTCAGTGAATGGGAGTATATGCTGTAAGGAGAACTGTCTGCTTCTAAAACCAAAACGGAGCTACCTAACAGAACGGTCTTCAATGTGTGCATTCAACTTACAGAGTTAAACTCGTGTGTTGAAGGGGAAGTCTGGAAACGCTTTCTGTGGAGAGATCTCAAAACAGGCATTTCCAGCACTATTCCCGCATATAACGAAATAGCAGTAAAACTCTGCCTAAAACACAGAAGAAACGTATCCTTCAATCTGCTCTGCTGTGCGTTTGTTCAGCTAAGTGAGTTAAATCTCCCTTTAGATTCAGGAGTTAGAAACACGTTTCTGGTAAGAGCTGCGTTTGGACATTTCTCAGTGAATGGGAGTATATGCTGTAAGGAGAACTGTCTGCTTCTAAAACCAAAACGGAGCTACCTAACAGAACGGTCTTCAATGTGTGCATTCAACTTACAGAGTTAAACTCGTGTGTTGAAGGGGAAGTCTGGAAACGCTTTCTGTGGAGAGATCTCAAAACAGGCATTTCCAGCACTATTCCCGCATATAACGAAATAGCAGTAAAACTCTGCCTAAAACACAGAAGAAACGTATCCTTCAATCTGCTCTGCTGTGCGTTTGTTCAGCTAAGTGAGTTAAATCTCCCTTTAGATTCAGGAGTTAGAAACACGTTTCTGGTAAGAGCTGCGTTTGGACATTTCTCAGTGAATGGGAGTATATGCTGTAAGGAGAACTGTCTGCTTCTAAAACCAAAACGGAGCTACCTAACAGAACGGTCTTCAATGTGTGCATTCAACTTACAGAGTTAAACTCGTGTGTTGAAGGGGAAGTCTGGAAACGCTTTCTGTGGAGAGATCTCAAAACAGGCATTTCCAGCACTATTCCCGCATATAACGAAATAGCAGTAAAACTCTGCCTAAAACACAGAAGAAACGTATCCTTCAATCTGCTCTGCTGTGCGTTTGTTCAGCTAAGTGAGTTAAATCTCCCTTTAGATTCAGGAGTTAGAAACACGTTTCTGGTAAGAGCTGCGTTTGGACATTTCTCAGTGAATGGGAGTATATGCTGTAAGGAGAACTGTCTGCTTCTAAAACCAAAACGGAGCTACCTAACAGAACGGTCTTCAATGTGTGCATTCAACTTACAGAGTTAAACTCGTGTGTTGAAGGGGAAGTCTGGAAACGCTTTCTGTGGAGAGATCTCAAAACAGGCATTTCCAGCACTATTCCCGCATATAACGAAATAGCAGTAAAACTCTGCCTAAAACACAGAAGAAACGTATCCTTCAATCTGCTCTGCTGTGCGTTTGTTCAGCTAAGTGAGTTAAATCTCCCTTTAGATTCAGGAGTTAGAAACACGTTTCTGGTAAGAGCTGCGTTTGGACATTTCTCAGTGAATGGGAGTATATGCTGTAAGGAGAACTGTCTGCTTCTAAAACCAAAACGGAGCTACCTAACAGAACGGTCTTCAATGTGTGCATTCAACTTACAGAGTTAAACTCGTGTGTTGAAGGGGAAGTCTGGAAACGCTTTCTGTGGAGAGATCTCAAAACAGGCATTTCCAGCATCGCATATTCCCGCATATAACGAAATAGCAGTAAAACTCTGCCTAAAACACAGAAGAAACGTATCCTTCAATCTGCTCTGCTGTGCGTTTGTTCAGCTAAGTGAGTTAAATCTCCCTTTAGATTCAGGAGTTAGAAACACGTTTCTGGTAAGAGCTGCGTTTGGACATTTCTCAGTGAATGGGAGTATATGCTGTAAGGAGAACTGTCTGCTTCTAAAACCAAAACGGAGCTACCTAACAGAACGGTCTTCAATGTGTGCATTCAACTTACAGAGTTAAACTCGTGTGTTGAAGGGGAAGTCTGGAAACGCTTTCTGTGGAGAGATCTCAAAACAGGCATTTCCAGCACTATTCCCGCATATAACGAAATAGCAGTAAAACTCTGCCTAAAACACAGAAGAAACGTATCCTTCAATCTGCTCTGCTGTGCGTTTGTTCAGCTAAGTGAGTTAAATCTCCCTTTAGATTCAGGAGTTAGAAACACGTTTCTGGTAAGAGCTGCGTTTGGACATTTCTCAGTGAATGGGAGTATATGCTGTAAGGAGAACTGTCTGCTTCTAAAACCAAAACGGAGCTACCTAACAGAACGGTCTTCAATGTGTGCATTCAACTTACAGAGTTAAACTCGTGTGTTGAAGGGGAAGTCTGGAAACGCTTTCTGTGGAGAGATCTCAAAACAGGCATTTCCAGCACTATTCCCGCATATAACGAAATAGCAGTAAAACTCTGCCTAAAACACAGAAGAAACGTATCCTTCAATCTGCTCTGCTGTGCGTTTGTTCAGCTAAGTGAGTTAAATCTCCCTTTAGATTCAGGAGTTAGAAACACGTTTCTGGTAAGAGCTGCGTTTGGACATTTCTCAGTGAATGGGAGTATATGCTGTAAGGAGAACTGTCTGCTTCTAAAACCAAAACGGAGCTACCTAACAGAACGGTCTTCAATGTGTGCATTCAACTTACAGAGTTAAACTCGTGTGTTGAAGGGGAAGTCTGGAAACGCTTTCTGTGGAGAGATCTCAAAACAGGCATTTCCAGCACTATTCCCGCATATAACGAAATAGCAGTAAAACTCTGCCTAAAACACAGAAGAAACGTATCCTTCAATCTGCTCTGCTGTGCGTTTGTTCAGCTAAGTGAGTTAAATCTCCCTTTAGATTCAGGAGTTAGAAACACGTTTCTGGTAAGAGCTGCGTTTGGACATTTCTCAGTGAATGGGAGTATATGCTGTAAGGAGAACTGTCTGCTTCTAAAACCAAAACGGAGCTACCTAACAGAACGGTCTTCAATGTGTGCATTCAACTTACAGAGTTAAACTCGTGTGTTGAAGGGGAAGTCTGGAAACGCTTTCTGTGGAGAGATCTCAAAACAGGCATTTCCAGCACTATTCCCGCATATAACGAAATAGCAGTAAAACTCTGCCTAAAACACAGAAGAAACGTATCCTTCAATCTGCTCTGCTGTGCGTTTGTTCAGCTAAGTGAGTTAAATCTCCCTTTAGATTCAGGAGTTAGAAACACGTTTCTGGTAAGAGCTGCGTTTGGACATTTCTCAGTGAATGGGAGTATATGCTGTAAGGAGAACTGTCTGCTTCTAAAACCAAAACGGAGCTACCTAACAGAACGGTCTTCAATGTGTGCATTCAACTTACAGAGTTAAACTCGTGTGTTGAAGGGGAAGTCTGGAAACGCTTTCTGTGGAGAGATCTCAAAGACAGGCATTTCCAGCACTATTCCCGCATATAACGAAATAGCAGTAAAACTCTGCCTAAAACACAGAAGAAACGTATCCTTCAATCTGCTCTGCTGTGCGTTTGTTCAGCTAAGTGAGTTAAATCTCCCTTTAGATTCAGGAGTTAGAAACACGTTTCTGGTAAGAGCTGCGTTTGGACATTTCTCAGTGAATGGGAGTATATGCTGTAAGGAGAACTGTCTGCTTCTAAAACCAAAACGGAGCTACCTAACAGAACGGTCTTCAATGTGTGCATTCAACTTACAGAGTTAAACTCGTGTGTTGAAGGGGAAGTCTGGAAACGCTTTCTGTGGAGAGATCTCAAAACAGGCATTTCCAGCACTATTCCCGCATATAACGAAATAGCAGTAAAACTCTGCCTAAAACACAGAAGAAACGTATCCTTCAATCTGCTCTGCTGTGCGTTTGTTCAGCTAAGTGAGTTAAATCTCCCTTTAGATTCAGGAGTTAGAAACACGTTTCTGGTAAGAGCTGCGTTTGGACATTTCTCAGTGAATGGGAGTATATGCTGTAAGGAGAACTGTCTGCTTCTAAAACCAAAACGGAGCTACCTAACAGAACGGTCTTCAATGTGTGCATTCAACTTACAGAGTTAAACTCGTGTGTTGAAGGGGAAGTCTGGAAACGCTTTCTGTGGAGAGATCTCAAAACAGGCATTTCCAGCACTATTCCCGCATATAACGAAATAGCAGTAAAACTCTGCCTAAAACACAGAAGAAACGTATCCTTCAATCTGCTCTGCTGTGCGTTTGTTCAGCTAAGTGAGTTAAATCTCCCTTTAGATTCAGGAGTTAGAAACACGTTTCTGGTAAGAGCTGCGTTTGGACATTTCTCAGTGAATGGGAGTATATGCTGTAAGGAGAACTGTCTGCTTCTAAAACCAAAACGGAGCTACCTAACAGAACGGTCTTCAATGTGTGCATTCAACTTACAGAGTTAAACTCGTGTGTTGAAGGGGAAGTCTGGAAACGCTTTCTGTGGAGAGATCTCAAAACAGGCATTTCCAGCACTATTCCCGCATATAACGAAATAGCAGTAAAACTCTGCCTAAAACACAGAAGAAACGTATCCTTCAATCTGCTCTGCTGTGCGTTTGTTCAGCTAAGTGAGTTAAATCTCCCTTTAGATTCAGGAGTTAGAAACACGTTTCTGGTAAGAGCTGCGTTTGGACATTTCTCAGTGAATGGGAGTATATGCTGTAAGGAGAACTGTCTGCTTCTAAAACCAAAACGGAGCTACCTAACAGAACGGTCTTCAATGTGTGCATTCAACTTACAGAGTTAAACTCGTGTGTTGAAGGGGAAGTCTGGAAACGCTTTCTGTGGAGAGATCTCAAAACAGGCATTTCCAGCACTATTCCCGCATATAACGAAATAGCAGTAAAACTCTGCCTAAAACACAGAAGAAACGTATCCTTCAATCTGCTCTGCTGTGCGTTTGTTCAGCTAAGTGAGTTAAATCTCCCTTTAGATTCAGGAGTTAGAAACACGTTTCTGGTAAGAGCTGCGTTTGGACATTTCTCAGTGAATGGGAGTATATGCTGTAAGGAGAACTGTCTGCTTCTAAAACCAAAACGGAGCTACCTAACAGAACGGTCTTCAATGTGTGCATTCAACTTACAGAGTTAAACTCGTGTGTTGAAGGGGAAGTCTGGAAACGCTTTCTGTGGAGAGATCTCAAAACAGGCATTTCCAGCACTATTCCCGCATATAACGAAATAGCAGTAAAACTCTGCCTAAAACACAGAAGAAACGTATCCTTCAATCTGCTCTGCTGTGCGTTTGTTCAGCTAAGTGAGTTAAATCTCCCTTTAGATTCAGGAGTTAGAAACACGTTTCTGGTAAGAGCTGCGTTTGGACATTTCTCAGTGAATGGGAGTATATGCTGTAAGGAGAACTGTCTGCTTCTAAAACCAAAACGGAGCTACCTAACAGAACGGTCTTCAATGTGTGCATTCAACTTACAGAGTTAAACTCGTGTGTTGAAGGGGAAGTCTGGAAACGCTTTCTGTGGAGAGATCTCAAAACAGGCATTTCCAGCACTATTCCCGCATATAACGAAATAGCAGTAAAACTCTGCCTAAAACACAGAAGAAACGTATCCTTCAATCTGCTCTGCTGTGCGTTTGTTCAGCTAAGTGAGTTAAATCTCCCTTTAGATTCAGGAGTTAGAAACACGTTTCTGGTAAGAGCTGCGTTTGGACATTTCTCAGTGAATGGGAGTATATGCTGTAAGGAGAACTGTCTGCTTCTAAAACCAAAACGGAGCTACCTAACAGAACGGTCTTCAATGTGTGCATTCAACTTACAGAGTTAAACTCGTGTGTTGAAGGGGAAGTCTGGAAACGCTTTCTGTGGAGAGATCTCAAAACAGGCATTTCCAGCACTATTCCCGCATATAACGAAATAGCAGTAAAACTCTGCCTAAAACACAGAAGAAACGTATCCTTCAATCTGCTCTGCTGTGCGTTTGTTCAGCTAAGTGAGTTAAATCTCCCTTTAGATTCAGGAGTTAGAAACACGTTTCTGGTAAGAGCTGCGTTTGGACATTTCTCAGTGAATGGGAGTATATGCTGTAAGGAGAACTGTCTGCTTCTAAAACCAAAACGGAGCTACCTAACAGAACGGTCTTCAATGTGTGCATTCAACTTACAGAGTTAAACTCGTGTGTTGAAGGGGAAGTCTGGAAACGCTTTCTGTGGAGAGATCTCAAAACAGGCATTTCCAGCACTATTCCCGCATATAACGAAATAGCAGTAAAACTCTGCCTAAAACACAGAAGAAACGTATCCTTCAATCTGCTCTGCTGTGCGTTTGTTCAGCTAAGTGAGTTAAATCTCCCTTTAGATTCAGGAGTTAGAAACACGTTTCTGGTAAGAGCTGCGTTTGGACATTTCTCAGTGAATGGGAGTATATGCTGTAAGGAGAACTGTCTGCTTCTAAAACCAAAACGGAGCTACCTAACAGAACGGTCTTCAATGTGTGCATTCAACTTACAGAGTTAAACTCGTGTGTTGAAGGGGAAGTCTGGAAACGCTTTCTGTGGAGAGATCTCAAAACAGGCATTTCCAGCACTATTCCCGCATATAACGAAATAGCAGTAAAACTCTGCCTAAAACACAGAAGAAACGTATCCTTCAATCTGCTCTGCTGTGCGTTTGTTCAGCTAAGTGAGTTAAATCTCCCTTTAGATTCAGGAGTTAGAAACACGTTTCTGGTAAGAGCTGCGTTTGGACATTTCTCAGTGAATGGGAGTATATGCTGTAAGGAGAACTGTCTGCTTCTAAAACCAAAACGGAGCTACCTAACAGAACGGTCTTCAATGTGTGCATTCAACTTACAGAGTTAAACTCGTGTGTTGAAGGGGAAGTCTGGAAACGCTTTCTGTGGAGAGATCTCAAAACAGGCATTTCCAGCACTATTCCCGCATATAACGAAATAGCAGTAAAACTCTGCCTAAAACACAGAAGAAACGTATCCTTCAATCTGCTCTGCTGTGCGTTTGTTCAGCTAAGTGAGTTAAATCTCCCTTTAGATTCAGGAGTTAGAAACACGTTTCTGGTAAGAGCTGCGTTTGGACATTTCTCAGTGAATGGGAGTATATGCTGTAAGGAGAACTGTCTGCTTCTAAAACCAAAACGGAGCTACCTAACAGAACGGTCTTCAATGTGTGCATTCAACTTACAGAGTTAAACTCGTGTGTTGAAGGGGAAGTCTGGAAACGCTTTCTGTGGAGAGATCTCAAAACAGGCATTTCCAGCACTATTCCCGCATATAACGAAATAGCAGTAAAACTCTGCCTAAAACACAGAAGAAACGTATCCTTCAATCTGCTCTGCTGTGCGTTTGTTCAGCTAAGTGAGTTAAATCTCCCTTTAGATTCAGGAGTTAGAAACACGTTTCTGGTAAGAGCTGCGTTTGGACATTTCTCAGTGAATGGGAGTATATGCTGTAAGGAGAACTGTCTGCTTCTAAAACCAAAACGGAGCTACCTAACAGAACGGTCTTCAATGTGTGCATTCAACTTACAGAGTTAAACTCGTGTGTTGAAGGGGAAGTCTGGAAACGCTTTCTGTGGAGAGATCTCAAAACAGGCATTTCCAGCACTATTCCCGCATATAACGAAATAGCAGTAAAACTCTGCCTAAAACACAGAAGAAACGTATCCTTCAATCTGCTCTGCTGTGCGTTTGTTCAGCTAAGTGAGTTAAATCTCCCTTTAGATTCAGGAGTTAGAAACACGTTTCTGGTAAGAGCTGCGTTTGGACATTTCTCAGTGAATGGGAGTATATGCTGTAAGGAGAACTGTCTGCTTCTAAAACCAAAACGGAGCTACCTAACAGAACGGTCTTCAATGTGTGCATTCAACTTACAGAGTTAAACTCGTGTGTTGAAGGGGAAGTCTGGAAACGCTTTCTGTGGAGAGATCTCAAAACAGGCATTTCCAGCACTATTCCCGCATATAACGAAATAGCAGTAAAACTCTGCCTAAAACACAGAAGAAACGTATCCTTCAATCTGCTCTGCTGTGCGTTTGTTCAGCTAAGTGAGTTAAATCTCCCTTTAGATTCAGGAGTTAGAAACACGTTTCTGGTAAGAGCTGCGTTTGGACATTTCTCAGTGAATGGGAGTATATGCTGTAAGGAGAACTGTCTGCTTCTAAAACCAAAACGGAGCTACCTAACAGAACGGTCTTCAATGTGTGCATTCAACTTACAGAGTTAAACTCGTGTGTTGAAGGGGAAGTCTGGAAACGCTTTCTGTGGAGAGATCTCAAAACAGGCATTTCCAGCACTATTCCCGCATATAACGAAATAGCAGTAAAACTCTGCCTAAAACACAGAAGAAACGTATCCTTCAATCTGCTCTGCTGTGCGTTTGTTCAGCTAAGTGAGTTAAATCTCCCTTTAGATTCAGGAGTTAGAAACACGTTTCTGGTAAGAGCTGCGTTTGGACATTTCTCAGTGAATGGGAGTATATGCTGTAAGGAGAACTGTCTGCTTCTAAAACCAAAACGGAGCTACCTAACAGAACGGTCTTCAATGTGTGCATTCAACTTACAGAGTTAAACTCGTGTGTTGAAGGGGAAGTCTGGAAACGCTTTCTGTGGAGAGATCTCAAAACAGGCATTTCCAGCACTATTCCCGCATATAACGAAATAGCAGTAAAACTCTGCCTAAAACACAGAAGAAACGTATCCTTCAATCTGCTCTGCTGTGCGTTTGTTCAGCTAAGTGAGTTAAATCTCCCTTTAGATTCAGGAGTTAGAAACACGTTTCTGGTAAGAGCTGCGTTTGGACATTTCTCAGTGAATGGGAGTATATGCTGTAAGGAGAACTGTCTGCTTCTAAAACCAAAACGGAGCTACCTAACAGAACGGTCTTCAATGTGTGCATTCAACTTACAGAGTTAAACTCGTGTGTTGTAGGGGAAGTCTGGAAACGCTTTCTGTGGAGAGATCTCAAAACAGGCATTTCCAGCACTATTCCCGCATATAACGAAATAGCAGTAAAACTCTGCCTAAAACACAGAAGAAACGTATCCTTCAATCTGCTCTGCTGTGCGTTTGTTCAGCTAAGTGAGTTAAATCTCCCTTTAGATTCAGGAGTTAGAAACACGTTTCTGGTAAGAGCTGCGTTTGGACATTTCTCAGTGAATGGGAGTATATGCTGTAAGGAGAACTGTCTGCTTCTAAAACCAAAACGGAGCTACCTAACAGAACGGTCTTCAATGTGTGCATTCAACTTACAGAGTTAAACTCGTGTGTTGAAGGGGAAGTCTGGAAACGCTTTCTGTGGAAAGATCTCAAAACAGGCATTTCCAGGCATTTCCAGCACTATTCCCGCATATAACGAAATAGCAGTAAAACTCTGCCTAAAACACAGAAGAAACGTATCCTTCAATCTGCTCTGCTGTGCGTTTGTTCAGCTAAGTGAGTTAAATCTCCCTTTAGATTCAGGAGTTAGAAACACGTTTCTGGTAAGAGCTGCGTTTGGACATTTCTCAGTGAATGGGAGTATATGCTGTAAGGAGAACTGTCTGCTTCTAAAACCAAAACGGAGCTACCTAACAGAACGGTCTTCAATGTGTGCATTCAACTTACAGAGTTAAACTCGTGTGTTGAAGGGGAAGTCTGGAAACGCTTTCTGTGGAGAGATCTCAAAACAGGCATTTCCAGCACTATTCCCGCATATAACGAAATAGCAGTAAAACTCTGCCTAAAACACAGAAGAAACGTATCCTTCAATCTGCTCTGCTGTGCGTTTGTTCAGCTAAGTGAGTTAAATCTCCCTTTAGATTCAGGAGTTAGAAACACGTTTCTGGTAAGAGCTGCGTTTGGACATTTCTCAGTGAATGGGAGTATATGCTGTAAGGAGAACTGTCTGCTTCTAAAACCAAAACGGAGCTACCTAACAGAACGGTCTTCAATGTGTGCATTCAACTTACAGAGTTAAACTCGTGTGTTGAAGGGGAAGTCTGGAAACGCTTTCTGTGGAGAGATCTCAAAACAGGCATTTCCAGCACTATTCCCGCATATAACGAAATAGCAGTAAAACTCTGCCTAAAACACAGAAGAAACGTATCCTTCAATCTGCTCTGCTGTGCGTTTGTTCAGCTAAGTGAGTTAAATCTCCCTTTAGATTCAGGAGTTAGAAACACGTTTCTGGTAAGAGCTGCGTTTGGACATTTCTCAGTGAATGGGAGTATATGCTGTAAGGAGAACTGTCTGCTTCTAAAACCAAAACGGAGCTACCTAACAGAACGGTCTTCAATGTGTGCATTCAACTTACAGAGTTAAACTCGTGTGTTGAAGGGGAAGTCTGGAAACGCTTTCTGTGGAGAGATCTCAAAACAGGCATTTCCAGCACTATTCCCGCATATAACGAAATAGCAGTAAAACTCTGCCTAAAACACAGAAGAAACGTATCCTTCAATCTGCTCTGCTGTGCGTTTGTTCAGCTAAGTGAGTTAAATCTCCCTTTAGATTCAGGAGTTAGAAACACGTTTCTGGTAAGAGCTGCGTTTGGACATTTCTCAGTGAATGGGAGTATATGCTGTAAGGAGAACTGTCTGCTTCTAAAACCAAAACGGAGCTACCTAACAGAACGGTCTTCAATGTGTGCATTCAACTTACAGAGTTAAACTCGTGTGTTGAAGGGGAAGTCTGGAAACGCTTTCTGTGGAGAGATCTCAAAACAGGCATTTCCAGCACTATTCCCGCATATAACGAAATAGCAGTAAAACTCTGCCTAAAACACAGAAGAAACGTATCCTTCAATCTGCTCTGCTGTGCGTTTGTTCAGCTAAGTGAGTTAAATCTCCCTTTAGATTCAGGAGTTAGAAACACGTTTCTGGTAAGAGCTGCGTTTGGACATTTCTCAGTGAATGGGAGTATATGCTGTAAGGAGAACTGTCTGCTTCTAAAACCAAAACGGAGCTACCTAACAGAACGGTCTTCAATGTGTGCATTCAACTTACAGAGTTAAACTCGTGTGTTGAAGGGGAAGTCTGGAAACGCTTTCTGTGGAGAGATCTCAAAACAGGCATTTCCAGCACTATTCCCGCATATAACGAAATAGCAGTAAAACTCTGCCTAAAACACAGAAGAAACGTATCCTTCAATCTGCTCTGCTGTGCGTTTGTTCAGCTAAGTGAGTTAAATCTCCCTTTAGATTCAGGAGTTAGAAACACGTTTCTGGTAAGAGCTGCGTTTGGACATTTCTCAGTGAATGGGAGTATATGCTGTAAGGAGAACTGTCTGCTTCTAAAACCAAAACGGAGCTACCTAACAGAACGGTCTTCAATGTGTGCATTCAACTTACAGAGTTAAACTCGTGTGTTGAAGGGGAAGTCTGGAAACGCTTTCTGTGGAGAGATCTCAAAACAGGCATTTCCAGCACTATTCCCGCATATAACGAAATAGCAGTAAAACTCTGCCTAAAACACAGAAGAAACGTATCCTTCAATCTGCTCTGCTGTGCGTTTGTTCAGCTAAGTGAGTTAAATCTCCCTTTAGATTCAGGAGTTAGAAACACGTTTCTGGTAAGAGCTGCGTTTGGACATTTCTCAGTGAATGGGAGTATATGCTGTAAGGAGAACTGTCTGCTTCTAAAACCAAAACGGAGCTACCTAACAGAACGGTCTTCAATGTGTGCATTCAACTTACAGAGTTAAACTCGTGTGTTGAAGGGGAAGTCTGGAAACGCTTTCTGTGGAGAGATCTCAAAACAGGCATTTCCAGGCATTTCCAGCACTATTCCCGCATATAACGAAATAGCAGTAAAACTCTGCCTAAAACACAGAAGAAACGTATCCTTCAATCTGCTCTGCTGTGCGTTTGTTCAGCTAAGTGAGTTAAATCTCCCTTTAGATTCAGGAGTTAGAAACACGTTTCTGGTAAGAGCTGCGTTTGGACATTTCTCAGTGAATGGGAGTATATGCTGTAAGGAGAACTGTCTGCTTCTAAAACCAAAACGGAGCTACCTAACAGAACGGTCTTCAATGTGTGCATTCAACTTACAGAGTTAAACTCGTGTGTTGAAGGGGAAGTCTGGAAACGCTTTCTGTGGAGAGATCTCAAAACAGGCATTTCCAGCACTATTCCCGCATATAACGAAATAGCAGTAAAACTCTGCCTAAAACACAGAAGAAACGTATCCTTCAATCTGCTCTGCTGTGCGTTTGTTCAGCTAAGTGAGTTAAATCTCCCTTTAGATTCAGGAGTTAGAAACACGTTTCTGGTAAGAGCTGCGTTTGGACATTTCTCAGTGAATGGGAGTATATGCTGTAAGGAGAACTGTCTGCTTCTAAAACCAAAACGGAGCTACCTAACAGAACGGTCTTCAATGTGTGCATTCAACTTACAGAGTTAAACTCGTGTGTTGAAGGGGAAGTCTGGAAACGCTTTCTGTGGAGAGATCTCAAAACAGGCATTTCCAGGCATTTCCAGCACTATTCCCGCATATAACGAAATAGCAGTAAAACTCTGCCTAAAACACAGAAGAAACGTATCCTTCAATCTGCTCTGCTGTGCGTTTGTTCAGCTAAGTGAGTTAAATCTCCCTTTAGATTCAGGAGTTAGAAACACGTTTCTGGTAAGAGCTGCGTTTGGACATTTCTCAGTGAATGGGAGTATATGCTGTAAGGAGAACTGTCTGCTTCTAAAACCAAAACGGAGCTACCTAACAGAACGGTCTTCAATGTGTGCATTCAACTTACAGAGTTAAACTCGTGTGTTGAAGGGGAAGTCTGGAAACGCTTTCTGTGGAGAGATCTCAAAACAGGCATTTCCAGGCATTTCCAGCACTATTCCCGCATATAACGAAATAGCAGTAAAACTCTGCCTAAAACACAGAAGAAACGTATCCTTCAATCTGCTCTGCTGTGCGTTTGTTCAGCTAAGTGAGTTAAATCTCCCTTTAGATTCAGGAGTTAGAAACACGTTTCTGGTAAGAGCTGCGTTTGGACATTTCTCAGTGAATGGGAGTATATGCTGTAAGGAGAACTGTCTGCTTCTAAAACCAAAACGGAGCTACCTAACAGAACGGTCTTCAATGTGTGCATTCAACTTACAGAGTTAAACTCGTGTGTTGAAGGGGAAGTCTGGAAACGCTTTCTGTGGAGAGATCTCAAAACAGGCATTTCCAGGCATTTCCAGCACTATTCCCGCATATAACGAAATAGCAGTAAAACTCTGCCTAAAACACAGAAGAAACGTATCCTTCAATCTGCTCTGCTGTGCGTTTGTTCAGCTAAGTGAGTTAAATCTCCCTTTAGATTCAGGAGTTAGAAACACGTTTCTGGTAAGAGCTGCGTTTGGACATTTCTCAGTGAATGGGAGTATATGCTGTAAGGAGAACTGTCTGCTTCTAAAACCAAAACGGAGCTACCTAACAGAACGGTCTTCAATGTGTGCATTCAACTTACAGAGTTAAACTCGTGTGTTGAAGGGGAAGTCTGGAAACGCTTTCTGTGGAGAGATCTCAAAACAGGCATTTCCAGCACTATTCCCGCATATAACGAAATAGCAGTAAAACTCTGCCTAAAACACAGAAGAAACGTATCCTTCAATCTGCTCTGCTGTGCGTTTGTTCAGCTAAGTGAGTTAAATCTCCCTTTAGATTCAGGAGTTAGAAACACGTTTCTGGTAAGAGCTGCGTTTGGACATTTCTCAGTGAATGGGAGTATATGCTGTAAGGAGAACTGTCTGCTTCTAAAACCAAAACGGAGCTACCTAACAGAACGGTCTTCAATGTGTGCATTCAACTTACAGAGTTAAACTCGTGTGTTGAAGGGGAAGTCTGGAAACGCTTTCTGTGGAGAGATCTCAAAACAGGCATTTCCAGGCTTTTCCAGCACTATTCCCGCATATAACGAAATAGCAGTAAAACTCTGCCTAAAACACAGAAGAAACGTATCCTTCAATCTGCTCTGCTGTGCGTTTGTTCAGCTAAGTGAGTTAAATCTCCCTTTAGATTCAGGAGTTAGAAACACGTTTCTGGTAAGAGCTGCGTTTGGACATTTCTCAGTGAATGGGAGTATATGCTGTAAGGAGAACTGTCTGCTTCTAAAACCAAAACGGAGCTACCTAACAGAACGGTCTTCAATGTGTGCATTCAACTTACAGAGTTAAACTCGTGTGTTGTAGGGGAAGTCTGGCAACGCTTTCTGTGGAGAGATCTCAAAACAGGCATTTCCAGCACTATTCCCGCATATAACGAAATAGCAGTAAAACTCTGCCTAAAACACAGAAGAAACGTATCCTTCAATCTGCTCTGCTGTGCGTTTGTTCAGCTAAGTGAGTTAAATCTCCCTTTAGATTCAGGAGTTAGAAACACGTTTCTGGTAAGAGCTGCGTTTGGACATTTCTCAGTGAATGGGAGTATATGCTGTAAGGAGAACTGTCTGCTTCTAAAACCAAAACGGAGCTACCTAACAGAACGGTCTTCAATGTGTGCATTCAACTTACAGAGTTAAACTCGTGTGTTGAAGGGGAAGTCTGGAAACGCTTTCTGTGGAAAGATCTCAAAACAGGCATTTCCAGGCATTTCCAGCACTATTCCCGCATATAACGAAATAGCAGTAAAACTCTGCCTAAAACACAGAAGAAACGTATCCTTCAATCTGCTCTGCTGTGCGTTTGTTCAGCTAAGTGAGTTAAATCTCCCTTTAGATTCAGGAGTTAGAAACACGTTTCTGGTAAGAGCTGCGTTTGGACATTTCTCAGTGAATGGGAGTATATGCTGTAAGGAGAACTGTCTGCTTCTAAAACCAAAACGGAGCTACCTAACAGAACGGTCTTCAATGTGTGCATTCAACTTACAGAGTTAAACTCGTGTGTTGAAGGGGAAGTCTGGAAACGCTTTCTGTGGAGAGATCTCAAAACAGGCATTTCCAGCACTATTCCCGCATATAACGAAATAGCAGTAAAACTCTGCCTAAAACACAGAAGAAACGTATCCTTCAATCTGCTCTGCTGTGCGTTTGTTCAGCTAAGTGAGGTAAATCTCCCTTTAGATTCAGGAGTTAGAAACACGTTTCTGGTAAGAGCTGCGTTTGGACATTTCTCAGTGAATGGGAGTATATGCTGTAAGGAGAACTGTCTGCTTCTAAAACCAAAACGGAGCTACCTAACAGAACGGTCTTCAATGTGTGCATTCAACTTACAGAGTTAAACTCGTGTGTTGAAGGGGAAGTCTGGAAACGCTTTCTGTGGAGAGATCTCAAAACAGGCATTTCCAGCACTATTCCCGCATATAACGAAATAGCAGTAAAACTCTGCCTAAAACACAGAAGAAACGTATCCTTCAATCTGCTCTGCTGTGCGTTTGTTCAGCTAAGTGAGTTAAATCTCCCTTTAGATTCAGGAGTTAGAAACACGTTTCTGGTAAGAGCTGCGTTTGGACATTTCTCAGTGAATGGGAGTATATGCTGTAAGGAGAACTGTCTGCTTCTAAAACCAAAACGGAGCTACCTAACAGAACGGTCTTCAATGTGTGCATTCAACTTACAGAGTTAAACTCGTGTGTTGAAGGGGAAGTCTGGAAACGCTTTCTGTGGAGAGATCTCAAAACAGGCATTTCCAGCACTATTCCCGCATATAACGAAATAGCAGTAAAACTCTGCCTAAAACACAGAAGAAACGTATCCTTCAATCTGCTCTGCTGTGCGTTTGTTCAGCTAAGTGAGTTAAATCTCCCTTTAGATTCAGGAGTTAGAAACACGTTTCTGGTAAGAGCTGCGTTTGGACATTTCTCAGTGAATGGGAGTATATGCTGTAAGGAGAACTGTCTGCTTCTAAAACCAAAACGGAGCTACCTAACAGAACGGTCTTCAATGTGTGCATTCAACTTACAGAGTTAAACTCGTGTGTTGAAGGGGAAGTCTGGAAACGCTTTCTGTGGAGAGATCTCAAAACAGGCATTTCCAGCACTATTCCCGCATATAACGAAATAGCAGTAAAACTCTGCCTAAAACACAGAAGAAACGTATCCTTCAATCTGCTCTGCTGTGCGTTTGTTCAGCTAAGTGAGTTAAATCTCCCTTTAGATTCAGGAGTTAGAAACACGTTTCTGGTAAGAGCTGCGTTTGGACATTTCTCAGTGAATGGGAGTATATGCTGTAAGGAGAACTGTCTGCTTCTAAAACCAAAACGGAGCTACCTAACAGAACGGTCTTCAATGTGTGCATTCAACTTACAGAGTTAAACTCCTGTGTTGAAGGGGAAGTCTGGAAACGCTTTCTGTGGAGAGATCTCAAAACAGGCATTTCCAGCACTATTCCCGCATATAACGAAATAGCAGTAAAACTCTGCCTAAAACACAGAAGAAACGTATCCTTCAATCTGCTCTGCTGTGCGTTTGTTCAGCTAAGTGAGTTAAATCTCCCTTTAGATTCAGGAGTTAGAAACACGTTTCTGGTAAGAGCTGCGTTTGGACATTTCTCAGTGAATGGGAGTATATGCTGTAAGGAGAACTGTCTGCTTCTAAAACCAAAACGGAGCTACCTAACAGAACGGTCTTCAATGTGTGCATTCAACTTACAGAGTTAAACTCGTGTGTTGAAGGGGAAGTCTGGAAACGCTTTCTGTGGAGAGATCTCAAAACAGGCATTTCCAGCACTATTCCCGCATATAACGAAATAGCAGTAAAACTCTGCCTAAAACACAGAAGAAACGTATCCTTCAATCTGCTCTGCTGTGCGTTTGTTCAGCTAAGTGAGTTAAATCTCCCTTTAGATTCAGGAGTTAGAAACACGTTTCTGGTAAGAGCTGCGTTTGGACATTTCTCAGTGAATGGGAGTATATGCTGTAAGGAGAACTGTCTGCTTCTAAAACCAAAACGGAGCTACCTAACAGAACGGTCTTCAATGTGTGCATTCAACTTACAGAGTTAAACTCGTGTGTTGAAGGGGAAGTCTGGAAACGCTTTCTGTGGAGAGATCTCAAAACAGGCATTTCCAGGCATTTCCAGCACTATTCCCGCATATAACGAAATAGCAGTAAAACTCTGCCTAAAACACAGAAGAAACGTATCCTTCAATCTGCTCTGCTGTGCGTTTGTTCAGCTAAGTGAGTTAAATCTCCCTTTAGATTCAGGAGTTAGAAACACGTTTCTGGTAAGAGCTGCGTTTGGACATTTCTCAGTGAATGGGAGTATATGCTGTAAGGAGAACTGTCTGCTTCTAAAACCAAAACGGAGCTACCTAACAGAACGGTCTTCAATGTGTGCATTCAACTTACAGAGTTAAACTCGTGTGTTGAAGGGGAAGTCTGGAAACGCTTTCTGTGGAGAGATCTCAAAACAGGCATTTCCAGCACTATTCCCGCATATAACGAAATAGCAGTAAAACTCTGCCTAAAACACAGAAGAAACGTATCCTTCAATCTGCTCTGCTGTGCGTTTGTTCAGCTAAGTGAGTTAAATCTCCCTTTAGATTCAGGAGTTAGAAACACGTTTCTGGTAAGAGCTGCGTTTGGACATTTCTCAGTGAATGGGAGTATATGCTGTAAGGAGAACTGTCTGCTTCTAAAACCAAAACGGAGCTACCTAACAGAACGGTCTTCAATGTGTGCATTCAACTTACAGAGTTAAACTCGTGTGTTGAAGGGGAAGTCTGGAAACGCTTTCTGTGGAGAGATCTCAAAACAGGCATTTCCAGCACTATTCCCGCATATAACGAAATAGCAGTAAAACTCTGCCTAAAACACAGAAGAAACGTATCCTTCAATCTGCTCTGCTGTGCGTTTGTTCAGCTAAGTGAGTTAAATCTCCCTTTAGATTCAGGAGTTAGAAACACGTTTCTGGTAAGAGCTGCGTTTGGACATTTCTCAGTGAATGGGAGTATATGCTGTAAGGAGAACTGTCTGCTTCTAAAACCAAAACGG
This sequence comes from Saguinus oedipus, assembly GCA_031835075.1. NCBI lineage: Eukaryota > Metazoa > Chordata > Mammalia > Primates > Cebidae > Saguinus > Saguinus oedipus. Next base: position 10,736 of record JASSZA010000263.1, on the reverse strand, counting down.
AGCTACCTAACAGAACGGTCTTCAATGTGTGCATTCAACTTACAGAGTTAAACTCGTGTGTTGACGGGGAAGTCTGGAAACGCTTTCTGTGGAGAGATCTCAAAACAGGCATTTCCAGGCATTTCCAGCACTATTCCCGCATATAACGAAATAGCAGTAAAACTCTGCCTAAAACACAGAAGAAACGTATCCTTCAATCTGCTCTGCTGTGCGTTTGTTCAGCTAAGTGAGTTAAATCTCCCTTTAGATTCAGGAGTTAGAAACACGTTTCTGGTAAGAGCTGCGTTTGGACATTTCTCAGTGAATGGGAGTATATGCTGTAAGGAGAACTGTCTGCTTCTAAAACCAAAACGGAGCTACCTAACAGAACGGTCTTCAATGTGTGCATTCAACTTACAGAGTTAAACTCGTGTGTTGAAGGGGAAGTCTGGAAACGCTTTCTGTGGAGAGATCTCAAAACAGGCATTTCCAGGCATTTCCAGCACTATTCCCGCATATAACGAAATAGCAGTAAAACTCTGCCTAAAACACAGAAGAAACGTATCCTTCAATCTGCTCTGCTGTGCGTTTGTTCAGCTAAGTGAGTTAAATCTCCCTTTAGATTCAGGAGTTAGAAACACGTTTCTGGTAAGTGCTGAGTTTGGACATTTCTCAGTGAATGGGAGTATATGCTGTAAGGAGAACTGTCTGCTTCTAAAACCAAAACGGAGCTACCTAACAGAACGGTCTTCAATGTGTGCATTCAACTTACAGAGTTAAACTCGTGTGTTGAAGGGGAAGTCTGGAAACGCTTTCTGTGGAGAGATCTCAAAACAGGCATTTCCAGCACTATTCCCGCATATAACGAAATAGCAGTAAAACTCTGCCTAAAACACAGAAGAAACGTATCCTTCAATCTGCTCTGCTGTGCGTTTGTTCAGCTAAGTGAGTTAAATCTCCCTTTAGATTCAGGAGTTAGAAACACGTTTCTGGTAAGAGCTGCGTTTGGACATTTCTCAGTGAATGGGAGTATATGCTGTAAGGAGAACTGTCTGCTTCTAAAACCAAAACGGAGCTACCTAACAGAACGGTCTTCAATGTGTGCATTCAACTTACAGAGTTAAACTCGTGTGTTGAAGGGGAAGTCTGGAAACGCTTTCTGTGGAGAGATCTCAAAACAGGCATTTCCAGCACTATTCCCGCATATAACGAAATAGCAGTAAAACTCTGCCTAAAACACAGAAGAAACGTATTCTTCAATCTGCTCTGCTGTGCATTTGTTCAGCTAAGTGAGTTAAATCTCCCTTTAGATTCAGCAGTTAGAAACACGTTTCTGGTAAGAGCTGCGTTTGGACATATCTCAGTGAATGGGAGTATATGCTGTAAGGAGAACTGTCTGCTTCTAAAACCAAAACGGAGCTACCTAACAGAACGGTCTTCAATGTGTGCATTCAACTTACAGAGTTAAACTCGTGTGTTGAAGGGGAAGTCTGGAAACGCTTTCTGTGGAGAGATCTCAAAACAGGCATTTCCAGGCATTTCCAGCACTATTCCCGCATATAACGAAATAGCAGTAAAACTCTGCCTAAAACACAGAAGAAACGTATCCTTCAATCTGCTCTGCTGTGCGTTTGTTCAGCTAAGTGAGTTAAATCTCCCTTTAGATTCAGGAGTTAGAAACACGTTTCTGGTAAGAGCTGCGTTTGGACATTTCTCAGTGAATGGGAGTATATGCTGTAAGGAGAACTGTCTGCTTCTAAAACCAAAACGGAGCTACCTAACAGAACGGTCTTCAATGTGTGCATTCAACTTACAGAGTTAAACTCGTGTGTTGAAGGGGAAGTCTGGAAACGCTTTCTGTGGAGAGATCTCAAAACAGGCATTTCCAGCACTATTCCCGCATATAACGAAATAGCAGTAAAACTCTGCCTAAAACACAGAAGAAACGTATCCTTCAATCTGCTCTGCTGTGCGTTTGTTCAGCTAAGTGAGTTAAATCTCCCTTTAGATTCAGGAGTTAGAAACACGTTTCTGGTAAGAGCTGCGTTTGGACATTTCTCAGTGAATGGGAGTATATGCTGTAAGGAGAACTGTCTGCTTCTAAAACCAAAACGGAGCTACCTAACAGAACGGTCTTCAATGTGTGCATTCAACTTACAGAGTTAAACTCGTGTGTTGAAGGGGAAGTCTGGAAACGCTTTCTGTGGAGAGATCTCAAAACAGGCATTTCCAGCACTATTCCCGCATATAACGAAATAGCAGTAAAACTCTGCCTAAAACACAGAAGAAACGTATCCTTCAATCTGCTCTGCTGTGCGTTTGTTCAGCTAAGTGAGTTAAATCTCCCTTTAGATTCAGGAGTTAGAAACACGTTTCTGGTAAGAGCTGCGTTTGGACATTTCTCAGTGAATGGGAGTATATGCTGTAAGGAGAACTGTCTGCTTCTAAAACCAAAACGGAGCTACCTAACAGAACGGTCTTCAATGTGTGCATTCAACTTACAGAGTTAAACTCGTGTGTTGAAGGGGAAGTCTGGAAACGCTTTCTGTGGAGAGATCTCAAAACAGGCATTTCCAGGCATTTCCAGCACTATTCCCGCATATAACGAAATAGCAGTAAAACTCTGCCTAAAACACAGAAGAAACGTATCCTTCAATCTGCTCTGCTGTGCGTTTGTTCAGCTAAGTGAGTTAAATCTCCCTTTAGATTCAGGAGTTAGAAACACGTTTCTGGTAAGAGCTGCGTTTGGACATTTCTCAGTGAATGGGAGTATATGCTGTAAGGAGAACTGTCTGCTTCTAAAACCAAAACGGAGCTACCTAACAGAACGGTCTTCAATGTGTGCATTCAACTTACAGAGTTAAACTCGTGTGTTGAAGGGGAAGTCTGGAAACGCTTTCTGTGGAGAGATCTCAAAACAGGCATTTCCAGGCATTTCCAGCACTATTCCCGCATATAACGAAATAGCAGTAAAACTCTGCCTAAAACACAGAAGAAACGTATCCTTCAATCTGCTCTGCTGTGCGTTTGTTCAGCTAAGTGAGTTAAATCTCCCTTTAGATTCAGGAGTTAGAAACACGTTTCTGGTAAGAGCTGCGTTTGGACATTTCTCAGTGAATGGGAGTATATGCTGTAAGGAGAACTGTCTGCTTCTAAAACCAAAACGGAGCTACCTAACAGAACGGTCTTCAATGTGTGCATTCAACTTACAGAGTTAAACTCGTGTGTTGAAGGGGAAGTCTGGAAACGCTTTCTGTGGAGAGATCTCAAAACAGGCATTTCCAGCACTATTCCCGCATATAACGAAATAGCAGTAAAACTCTGCCTAAAACACAGAAGAAACGTATCCTTCAATCTGCTCTGCTGTGCGTTTGTTCAGCTAAGTGAGTTAAATCTCCCTTTAGATTCAGGAGTTAGAAACACGTTTCTGGTAAGAGCTGCGTTTGGACATTTCTCAGTGAATGGGAGTATATGCTGTAAGGAGAACTGTCTGCTTCTAAAACCAAAACGGAGCTACCTAACAGAACGGTCTTCAATGTGTGCATTCAACTTACAGAGTTAAACTCGTGTGTTGAAGGGGAAGTCTGGAAACGCTTTCTGTGGAGAGATCTCAAAACAGGCATTTCCAGCACTATTCCCGCATATAACGAAATAGCAGTAAAACTCTGCCTAAAACACAGAAGAAACGTATCCTTCAATCTGCTCTGCTGTGCGTTTGTTCAGCTAAGTGAGTTAAATCTCCCTTTAGATTCAGGAGTTAGAAACACGTTTCTGGTAAGAGCTGCGTTTGGACATTTCTCAGTGAATGGGAGTATATGCTGTAAGGAGAACTGTCTGCTTCTAAAACCAAAACGGAGCTACCTAACAGAACGGTCTTCAATGTGTGCATTCAACTTACAGAGTTAAACTCGTGTGTTGAAGGGGAAGTCTGGAAACGCTTTCTGTGGAGAGATCTCAAAACAGGCATTTCCAGCACTATTCCCGCATATAACGAAATAGCAGTAAAACTCTGCCTAAAACACAGAAGAAACGTATCCTTCAATCTGCTCTGCTGTGCGTTTGTTCAGCTAAGTGAGTTAAATCTCCCTTTAGATTCAGGAGTTAGAAACACGTTTCTGGTAAGAGCTGCGTTTGGACATTTCTCAGTGAATGGGAGTATATGCTGTAAGGAGAACTGTCTGCTTCTAAAACCAAAACGGAGCTACCTAACAGAACGGTCTTCAATGTGTGCATTCAACTTACAGAGTTAAACTCGTGTGTTGAAGGGGAAGTCTGGAAACGCTTTCTGTGGAGAGATCTCAAAACAGGCATTTCCAGCACTATTCCCGCATATAACGAAATAGCAGTAAAACTCTGCCTAAAACACAGAAGAAACGTATCCTTCAATCTGCTCTGCTGTGCGTTTGTTCAGCTAAGTGAGTTAAATCTCCCTTTAGATTCAGGAGTTAGAAACACGTTTCTGGTAAGAGCTGCGTTTGGACATTTCTCAGTGAATGGGAGTATATGCTGTAAGGAGAACTGTCTGCTTCTAAAACCAAAACGGAGCTACCTAACAGAACGGTCTTCAATGTGTGCATTCAACTTACAGAGTTAAACTCGTGTGTTGAAGGGGAAGTCTGGAAACGCTTTCTGTGGAGAGATCTCAAAACAGGCATTTCCAGCACTATTCCCGCATATAACGAAATAGCAGTAAAACTCTGCCTAAAACACAGAAGAAACGTATCCTTCAATCTGCTCTGCTGTGCGTTTGTTCAGCTAAGTGAGTTAAATCTCCCTTTAGATTCAGGAGTTAGAAACACGTTTCTGGTAAGAGCTGCGTTTGGACATTTCTCAGTGAATGGGAGTATATGCTGTAAGGAGAACTGTCTGCTTCTAAAACCAAAACGGAGCTACCTAACAGAACGGTCTTCAATGTGTGCATTCAACTTACAGAGTTAAACTCGTGTGTTGAAGGGGAAGTCTGGAAACGCTTTCTGTGGAGAGATCTCAAAACAGGCATTTCCAGGCATTTCCAGCACTATTCCCGCATATAACGAAATAGCAGTAAAACTCTGCCTAAAACACAGAAGAAACGTATCCTTCAATCTGCTCTGCTGTGCGTTTGTTCAGCTAAGTGAGTTAAATCTCCCTTTAGATTCAGGAGTTAGAAACACGTTTCTGGTAAGAGCTGCGTTTGGACATTTCTCAGTGAATGGGAGTATATGCTGTAAGGAGAACTGTCTGCTTCTAAAACCAAAACGGAGCTACCTAACAGAACGGTCTTCAATGTGTGCATTCAACTTACAGAGTTAAACTCGTGTGTTGAAGGGGAAGTCTGGAAACGCTTTCTGTGGAGAGATCTCAAAACAGGCATTTCCAGGCATTTCCAGCACTATTCCCGCATATAACGAAATAGCAGTAAAACTCTGCCTAAAACACAGAAGAAACGTATCCTTCAATCTGCTCTGCTGTGCGTTTGTTCAGCTAAGTGAGTTAAATCTCCCTTTAGATTCAGGAGTTAGAAACACGTTTCTGGTAAGAGCTGCGTTTGGACATTTCTCAGTGAATGGGAGTATATGCTGTAAGGAGAACTGTCTGCTTCTAAAACCAAAACGGAGCTACCTAACAGAACGGTCTTCAATGTGTGCATTCAACTTACAGAGTTAAACTCGTGTGTTGAAGGGGAAGTCTGGAAACGCTTTCTGTGGAGAGATCTCAAAACAGGCATTTCCAGGCATTTCCAGCACTATTCCCGCATATAACGAAATAGCAGTAAAACTCTGCCTAAAACACAGAAGAAACGTATCCTTCAATCTGCTCTGCTGTGCGTTTGTTCAGCTAAGTGAGTTAAATCTCCCTTTAGATTCAGGAGTTAGAAACACGTTTCTGGTAAGAGCTGCGTTTGGACATTTCTCAGTGAATGGGAGTATATGCTGTAAGGAGAACTGTCTGCTTCTAAAACCAAAACGGAGCTACCTAACAGAACGGTCTTCAATGTGTGCATTCAACTTACAGAGTTAAACTCGTGTGTTGAAGGGGAAGTCTGGAAACGCTTTCTGTGGAGAGATCTCAAAACAGGCATTTCCAGCACTATTCCCGCATATAACGAAATAGCAGTAAAACTCTGCCTAAAACACAGAAGAAACGTATCCTTCAATCTGCTCTGCTGTGCGTTTGTTCAGCTAAGTGAGTTAAATCTCCCTTTAGATTCAGGAGTTAGAAACACGTTTCTGGTAAGAGCTGCGTTTGGACATTTCTCAGTGAATGGGAGTATATGCTGTAAGGAGAACTGTCTGCTTCTAAAACCAAAACGGAGCTACCTAACAGAACGGTCTTCAATGTGTGCATTCAACTTACAGAGTTAAACTCGTGTGTTGAAGGGGAAGTCTGGAAACGCTTTCTGTGGAGAGATCTCAAAACAGGCATTTCCAGGCTTTTCCAGCACTATTCCCGCATATAACGAAATAGCAGTAAAACTCTGCCTAAAACACAGAAGAAACGTATCCTTCAATCTGCTCTGCTGTGCGTTTGTTCAGCTAAGTGAGTTAAATCTCCCTTTAGATTCAGGAGTTAGAAACACGTTTCTGGTAAGAGCTGCGTTTGGACATTTCTCAGTGAATGGGAGTATATGCTGTAAGGAGAACTGTCTGCTTCTAAAACCAAAACGGAGCTACCTAACAGAACGGTCTTCAATGTGTGCATTCAACTTACAGAGTTAAACTCGTGTGTTGTAGGGGAAGTCTGGCAACGCTTTCTGTGGAGAGATCTCAAAACAGGCATTTCCAGCACTATTCCCGCATATAACGAAATAGCAGTAAAACTCTGCCTAAAACACAGAAGAAACGTATCCTTCAATCTGCTCTGCTGTGCGTTTGTTCAGCTAAGTGAGTTAAATCTCCCTTTAGATTCAGGAGTTAGAAACACGTTTCTGGTAAGAGCTGCGTTTGGACATTTCTCAGTGAATGGGAGTATATGCTGTAAGGAGAACTGTCTGCTTCTAAAACCAAAACGGAGCTACCTAACAGAACGGTCTTCAATGTGTGCATTCAACTTACAGAGTTAAACTCGTGTGTTGAAGGGGAAGTCTGGAAACGCTTTCTGTGGAAAGATCTCAAAACAGGCATTTCCAGGCATTTCCAGCACTATTCCCGCATATAACGAAATAGCAGTAAAACTCTGCCTAAAACACAGAAGAAACGTATCCTTCAATCTGCTCTGCTGTGCGTTTGTTCAGCTAAGTGAGTTAAATCTCCCTTTAGATTCAGGAGTTAGAAACACGTTTCTGGTAAGAGCTGCGTTTGGACATTTCTCAGTGAATGGGAGTATATGCTGTAAGGAGAACTGTCTGCTTCTAAAACCAAAACGGAGCTACCTAACAGAACGGTCTTCAATGTGTGCATTCAACTTACAGAGTTAAACTCGTGTGTTGAAGGGGAAGTCTGGAAACGCTTTCTGTGGAGAGATCTCAAAACAGGCATTTCCAGCACTATTCCCGCATATAACGAAATAGCAGTAAAACTCTGCCTAAAACACAGAAGAAACGTATCCTTCAATCTGCTCTGCTGTGCGTTTGTTCAGCTAAGTGAGGTAAATCTCCCTTTAGATTCAGGAGTTAGAAACACGTTTCTGGTAAGAGCTGCGTTTGGACATTTCTCAGTGAATGGGAGTATATGCTGTAAGGAGAACTGTCTGCTTCTAAAACCAAAACGGAGCTACCTAACAGAACGGTCTTCAATGTGTGCATTCAACTTACAGAGTTAAACTCGTGTGTTGAAGGGGAAGTCTGGAAACGCTTTCTGTGGAGAGATCTCAAAACAGGCATTTCCAGCACTATTCCCGCATATAACGAAATAGCAGTAAAACTCTGCCTAAAACACAGAAGAAACGTATCCTTCAATCTGCTCTGCTGTGCGTTTGTTCAGCTAAGTGAGTTAAATCTCCCTTTAGATTCAGGAGTTAGAAACACGTTTCTGGTAAGAGCTGCGTTTGGACATTTCTCAGTGAATGGGAGTATATGCTGTAAGGAGAACTGTCTGCTTCTAAAACCAAAACGGAGCTACCTAACAGAACGGTCTTCAATGTGTGCATTCAACTTACAGAGTTAAACTCGTGTGTTGAAGGGGAAGTCTGGAAACGCTTTCTGTGGAGAGATCTCAAAACAGGCATTTCCAGCACTATTCCCGCATATAACGAAATAGCAGTAAAACTCTGCCTAAAACACAGAAGAAACGTATCCTTCAATCTGCTCTGCTGTGCGTTTGTTCAGCTAAGTGAGTTAAATCTCCCTTTAGATTCAGGAGTTAGAAACACGTTTCTGGTAAGAGCTGCGTTTGGACATTTCTCAGTGAATGGGAGTATATGCTGTAAGGAGAACTGTCTGCTTCTAAAACCAAAACGGAGCTACCTAACAGAACGGTCTTCAATGTGTGCATTCAACTTACAGAGTTAAACTCGTGTGTTGAAGGGGAAGTCTGGAAACGCTTTCTGTGGAGAGATCTCAAAACAGGCATTTCCAGCACTATTCCCGCATATAACGAAATAGCAGTAAAACTCTGCCTAAAACACAGAAGAAACGTATCCTTCAATCTGCTCTGCTGTGCGTTTGTTCAGCTAAGTGAGTTAAATCTCCCTTTAGATTCAGGAGTTAGAAACACGTTTCTGGTAAGAGCTGCGTTTGGACATTTCTCAGTGAATGGGAGTATATGCTGTAAGGAGAACTGTCTGCTTCTAAAACCAAAACGGAGCTACCTAACAGAACGGTCTTCAATGTGTGCATTCAACTTACAGAGTTAAACTCGTGTGTTGAAGGGGAAGTCTGGAAACGCTTTCTGTGGAGAGATCTCAAAACAGGCATTTCCAGCACTATTCCCGCATATAACGAAATAGCAGTAAAACTCTGCCTAAAACACAGAAGAAACGTATCCTTCAATCTGCTCTGCTGTGCGTTTGTTCAGCTAAGTGAGTTAAATCTCCCTTTAGATTCAGGAGTTAGAAACACGTTTCTGGTAAGAGCTGCGTTTGGACATTTCTCAGTGAATGGGAGTATATGCTGTAAGGAGAACTGTCTGCTTCTAAAACCAAAACGGAGCTACCTAACAGAACGGTCTTCAATGTGTGCATTCAACTTACAGAGTTAAACTCGTGTGTTGAAGGGGAAGTCTGGAAACGCTTTCTGTGGAGAGATCTCAAAACAGGCATTTCCAGCACTATTCCCGCATATAACGAAATAGCAGTAAAACTCTGCCTAAAACACAGAAGAAACGTATCCTTCAATCTGCTCTGCTGTGCGTTTGTTCAGCTAAGTGAGTTAAATCTCCCTTTAGATTCAGGAGTTAGAAACACGTTTCTGGTAAGAGCTGCGTTTGGACATTTCTCAGTGAATGGGAGTATATGCTGTAAGGAGAACTGTCTGCTTCTAAAACCAAAACGGAGCTACCTAACAGAACGGTCTTCAATGTGTGCATTCAACTTACAGAGTTAAACTCGTGTGTTGAAGGGGAAGTCTGGAAACGCTTTCTGTGGAGAGATCTCAAAACAGGCATTTCCAGGCATTTCCAGCACTATTCCCGCATATAACGAAATAGCAGTAAAACTCTGCCTAAAACACAGAAGAAACGTATCCTTCAATCTGCTCTGCTGTGCGTTTGTTCAGCTAAGTGAGTTAAATCTCCCTTTAGATTCAGGAGTTAGAAACACGTTTCTGGTAAGAGCTGCGTTTGGACATTTCTCAGTGAATGGGAGTATATGCTGTAAGGAGAACTGTCTGCTTCTAAAACCAAAACGGAGCTACCTAACAGAACGGTCTTCAATGTGTGCATTCAACTTACAGAGTTAAACTCGTGTGTTGAAGGGGAAGTCTGGAAACGCTTTCTGTGGAGAGATCTCAAAACAGGCATTTCCAGCACTATTCCCGCATATAACGAAATAGCAGTAAAACTCTGCCTAAAACACAGAAGAAACGTATCCTTCAATCTGCTCTGCTGTGCGTTTGTTCAGCTAAGTGAGTTAAATCTCCCTTTAGATTCAGGAGTTAGAAACACGTTTCTGGTAAGAGCTGCGTTTGGACATTTCTCAGTGAATGGGAGTATATGCTGTAAGGAGAACTGTCTGCTTCTAAAACCAAAACGGAGCTACCTAACAGAACGGTCTTCAATGTGTGCATTCAACTTACAGAGTTAAACTCGTGTGTTGAAGGGGAAGTCTGGAAACGCTTTCTGTGGAGAGATCTCAAAACAGGCATTTCCAGGCATTTCCAGCACTATTCCCGCATATAACGAAATAGCAGTAAAACTCTGCCTAAAACACAGAAGAAACGTATCCTTCAATCTGCTCTGCTGTGCGTTTGTTCAGCTAAGTGAGTTAAATCTCCCTTTAGATTCAGGAGTTAGAAACACGTTTCTGGTAAGAGCTGCGTTTGGACATTTCTCAGTGAATGGGAGTATATGCTGTAAGGAGAACTGTCTGCTTCTAAAACCAAAACGGAGCTACCTAACAGAACGGTCTTCAATGTGTGCATTCAACTTACAGAGTTAAACTCGTGTGTTGAAGGGGAAGTCTGGAAACGCTTTCTGTGGAGAGATCTCAAAACAGGCATTTCCAGGCATTTCCAGCACTATTCCCGCATATAACGAAATAGCAGTAAAACTCTGCCTAAAACACAGAAGAAACGTATCCTTCAATCTGCTCTGCTGTGCGTTTGTTCAGCTAAGTGAGTTAAATCTCCCTTTAGATTCAGGAGTTAGAAACACGTTTCTGGTAAGAGCTGCGTTTGGACATTT
>JASSZA010000262.1:0-55475 GCA_031835075.1 Saguinus oedipus | reverse complement strand
AAAGAAATACCGCATATACTCATTCATAGGCGGGTGAGCAAAATGAGAACACATGGACACAGAGAGGCGGTCTACTATACACTGAGGTCTATTGGGGGAATGGGGGAGGGACAGCTGGGGGGGCTGGCAAGGGATAGCCAGGGTATGAATGCCAAGTGTGGGTGAAGGGGAGGAAGGCAGCAAAACACACTGCCACGTGTGTACCTATGTAACTATCTTGCACGATCTGCACATGTACCCCACAACCTATAATGCAATAAAAATTAAAAAAAAAAAACAAAAACAAAAAATAAAGTAAAACCTACCTGTTAGTTACTATGCTCGCTACCTAGATGACAGAATCATTCATACACTGAACCTCAGCAACATGCAGTTTACCCATGTAACAAATCTGTGCATATATTCCCTGAGACTAAAATAAAAGTTGAATTTGGGGAAAAAAAAGAATTTTGAATTTTCTTACCTAAAAAAAATTTTTTAAAACATCCTAGTAAATATCAACAATGTAATTAGTTTCTCAAAATAGATTTGTAAAGACATTTTTTAAATGTGAGAATTTTACCCAAAAGAAAAATAACTTTCTGAATTAGCCTACTCCTTTGATTACATATAAATGAATATATATATATATATATATATATATATATATATATATATATTTCCAATAGAACTAGAGTATATTAAAACTATATTATTTTGCTTGACTTATAAATCATGTAAGTAACTCAAAGAAATATAATCCAAAAAATAACGTTTTGCAAGATAGATTCATTTCTTAAATAGAAACACAATCCAGGTGTCAAGTCAATCAGATCACTTGAGGTCAGTATTTTGAGATTACTGTTGCCAACATTGAGAGTCCCCATCAGCTGTGGTGGTGTACAGCTCTAATATTAGCCAATCATGTGGCTGAGGCAAATAAATCACTTGGACCTGGGAGGCAAAGGGTTGCAGTGTGCCAACATTTCACCACTACAATCCAGCAAGAGGGACAGTGTGTAACTGTGTTATAAGAGTTAGGAAAATAAAATAAGTCAACTAAAAATTGAAATATACTACTTATATACCTGTCAATCCAGTTTGTCAAAATTCTAACTTTGTTATTTTAAAGTTTCTCAAATAAATTCTGGCTTACATTTCCAAGTTATTATAACCTCTTCAAAAATGAATGCCTTTTATTTTTATTTAATTATACTTTATATTATGTTCCATGGCATATATGCAGGACATACGGTTTATTTAATTTTTAAACTACCTTTTTTCCACTACATACCTAATTGTATCTTTTCTCTCTTCCTGGTCTATGTGTCTTCAATGTTCTTTTCCCATGCATGAGTTTATACATGCAGCATTTCGTTTCTTAATGTTTGTTTCTTTGTCAGTTTGCAGAGAATGATGGCTTCCAGATGTATCCATATTTCTTCATGGTACATAATTTTATTTCTTTATATGACTTTCTAAAATTTTATTTTTCACACGTTCCACATTTTTATTATTCACTCTGTTATTGGTGGGCATTTGGGCCAATTCCATGTCTTTATTACTGTGAATAGTGCTAAAATAAACATACACAGGTCTGTATTATTGTAATAAAATTACTTATTTTGGGGTGGTCATATAGCCACTAATAAAATTGCTAACTTCAGTGACATTACCGGTTCTAGATGATTGATGAGTCACCACAGAATTTTGTACAGTCTGTGTAATTATTTTTATTCTGCATAACAGTGTAAAAGCATTCCTATGACTGCACTGTTCCACTACAATTTGTTATTTTTGACATCTTAGCACCATTATTAATGGTTTCACGTGATATCTCATGGTGGTTTAAATTTACATTTTTCTAATAATTAGTAATGTAGATATTTTTGAGATAAAGACCAAAAACCCTTCTCTGACCCCAATGTGGCTGTTTTACCACATTTTCAACACCAATTTAACCTGTATTTTTAATGCCACACTACGAGATTAAAAGTATTATATGCCTTACTTATATAATAAAAATAGAAAATGACAAGATGTGAGAACACGAAAGTCAGAGAAAAATGAATGTCATATAAAATATCTGCAAATTTTAAAATACGTGTTTCTAATTTATTCTTGAAAAGTTTTTAGAATAGTAAATATCATCAATATTTTCTCCACAAGACAAAACATCTTCAGGTGTTTTTGCTGTGAAAAAAAGCCTGCTATTACAATTAATGAAAGAGGCCATAATTGCCGATTATTATCTTACAACACATGGAAGAAACTCCTCATTAAAGAAATTATATGAGTACAAAATGCTCCTCTGAACACCAAGGCCATAATATTTTAGAAATATATTCTTACAAAATGTAGCAGAGTAAGACAGCATAAGAAAGAGATATCAATAGGTTCAATGCAAACAGAAATATTTCTAATTTAATTTCTAAAATATGTTTGAAATATAATGATTTTGAAATGTTTAAAATGTTAAATGATAAATCACTACCTTAACAGTATTTCAAGATCTGGAAATTTAAGGTATTTAAACAATAATAATTGTTATTTTATTGGATGGAATTTTCAGGAATTATTTTCCCAGATTAAAACCTCTGTGGCCAATATTGCATTTTCCTGAGATTTTGTATAGTCCTACTATCATTGTTCTAGTAATTCTGCCTGAGAGAGTGCACACAACTTGCCTTATGGGCATGTATTTTACATTAGCCAAGAGCAAACATGTCATAAACTGGCAAAGGATATATAAGCAAGTGTTTCATCCAGCCACTACACACATTCCAGTTGTGGCAGAAAAAAAAATTAAATGTCAACAAAATTTTCATTTCATTGAGAAGCAGTATCTGGACCGGGAATACTGCAAGCAGATTTTGCAGTTAATACTACTGGTGATTGTGGTGATACCTAAAAGCTTATAAATGCCAGAAACTACAAAATACTAATAAAAATGTAACAACTTCAGCTGTAAGAGCTTTTAGGCCTATGCATTCCAAAAGGCCACAGCTATCATTTCTGCTTTCTCCAATGTTATTAGCAAGAGATACCTTTTATCTTTATCTATGTAACAACTTTATTAGCTCCAGTATTCTGAGTTCTTCAAGTAATTGTTCTGCATACAAGAAAGTGAAGGTTTGTGGTCCAATGCTCTACCCCTGAAGAGGATGTGGAGAAATAGAAACACTCTTCAACTGTTGGTGGGAATGGAAATTAGTTCAACCATTGTGGAAGACAGTGTGGCGATTCCTCAGGGACCTAGAAATGAAATTCCAATTGACCCAGCAATCCCATTACTGGGCATCTATCCAAAAGACTATACATCGTTCTACTATAAGGACACATGCACACGAATGTTCATTGCAGCACTGTTTACAATAGCAAAGACCTGGAACCAACCCAAATGCCCATCGATGATAGACTGGACTGGGAAAATGTGGCACATATACACCATGGAATATTATGCAGCAATCAAAAATGATGAGTCTGTGTCCTTTGTAAGGACATGGATGAATCTGGAGAACATCATTCTCAGCAAACTGACACAAGAACAGAAAAAGAAATACTGCATATACTCACTCATAGGCGGGTGAGAAAAATGAGAACACATGGACACAGGGAGGTGGTCTACTATACACTGGGGGCTGTTGCAGGAAATGGGGGGGACAGCGGGGGGGCTGGGGGATAGCCTGGGGATGAATATCAAGTGTGGGTGAAGAGGAGGAAGGCAGCAAAACACACTGCCATGTGTGTACCTATGCAACTATCTTGCACATTCAGCACATGTACCCCAATACCTATAATGCAATAAAAATTTAAAAAGAAAATAAAAGATAAAATGGGTTCATTTTACATATTATATAATCTTCTTTTCAATCCTAATATCTTTGTAATCATTTATGAAAACCATTATTGTAACCCATTCTTTTTTCTGTTATCCTTTTTCTGATGTTTATAGTTTCTAGGGAATTCAGGTAAAAATGAAAGTTCAAGGGATATCAACTTTTGAACTAGAAGGTATAAACCAGGATTCTTCAGACCTTCCAATTAAACCAGGGTTAGTTCTCCAGCCGAACCTGCAGAACTCTGGGGAGACTGGAGTCTGTTGAAATGTGGGACTGTATGGGAGTTTGAGGCTTATTTCTTTATGGATTTTATTAAAAAATTAATTCTAAACACACACACACACACACACACACAAAAGAAAGTGAAGGTGTATGGACAAGTGAAGAGTAAGAAAGATAAAGAGAAACATTCTTGAGGGAGACAACTCAGAAGACTCCTCCATTGGGCATTTCTCCCAATAGGATCTGTGCTAATGAAAGTGCATTTCATATCAGAGAGAAGATTCAAAACTGGGTAGCTCCTCTCTATACAAAGGGTGTCAAAAATTAGTGCACATCTTTCAGAAGGATGGAGACCTAGGAATAAGTAGCTTCTCCATCCTGCTAATTATCTTATCAGGCAGGAATCACTCCACAGAGAAAAGTCCCTGTACTAGGTAGACCCTCTTTTCATCTGGTGACCCTAATATCTGCTAAAACTTCAGCAGAGAGGAAACCCTACAATAACTATATCCTTTCTTTAGCTGGTCATTCTACCATTTCTCCAGCTCTCAACAGATCCTGTGGTGGGTAGCACCATTGCACTGATGATAGTCCTTATGTCTCATCAACTCTCAACAGAGAGAAGGCACTTGAGTTTGTAGCTCTTCTCCACAGCTGGTAATCTGAAGAATCCTCGAGTATGGCTGAGTCCAGTAATTTAATGTGCATCAGAAAGAAAAGTTCTTGTGATTGGATGATTGGTCAGCAATGAGTGCACTTAAGAAATGTTCTGTCAGTTCCAATTCTTGTCCATCATCCTAAGTGCCAGTTTTCAGTCTGTTTCTGTCTTGAAAGCAGAATTTCTTTGAGGAACAGAAAATGTATATCAAGATGGTTATATCTGAGTTTCAAATTACCTGAATTAAGAGACACTGACTATTAATCTTCGGGTGTCTGTGTAAATGTTGTTGCCTAAAAAAGATTAACATTTGAGATAATAGACTAAAAAACACAGATTCATCCTTAATTTAGTCTATTCAGCTTCCAGGAACTATATAACTAGAAGAAGGCTGGGCACAGTGTCTTACTCTTATAATAACAGCAATTTGGTTGGCTAAGGTGGGTGGATAACGAGCTCAAGATATCGAGACCATCCTCGTCAAAAAGTGAAACCCCATATATACTAAAAATACATAAATTAGCTGGGCATAGTGGTGCACGCCAGAAGACCCAGCTACTCGGGTAGCTGAGGAAAAAGAATTTTTTGAACGCAAAAGGTGGACATTGTGGTGAGCTGAGATTCTGACAATGCACTTCAGTCTGGGTAACAACAGCAAAACTCTGAAAATAAAAAGGCAGAAAATTATGAAAAGGTAAGATGGGCTTAGCCTTTCATCTTACACCTTTCTCCTGACTAGAGTCTTTATGCCCTCACAAGTAGGACAGCAAGTTGTTTAGTTTTGAGACTCAGACTTTTTCTTCTTGCTCATCACGTTGCAGACAGCCTCTTGTGGGGCAATATAACAAAATGCAAAAATGTCATGACCTTCACATCTAATAATATGGTTAAGACTGATACTCTTTGGTGGAAACTGTTAAGAGAGTTTTGCAAAATAAATACATTTGTCACTGTTGATTCCCAAATTGTGAAATTAAATGTGTTTACTCACTCTATACATAGTACTTTTGACCATATGTGGACAACAAGAAAACATAACAATGTTGCTTGGTAGCTGTTAAGTTCAGTGGACAAAATGATGAAAGAAAATTGTTGACTCATGCATTCGGTTTCTATGCTTCAAGAAGGGATACTGAGCCTCAAATTTGCTGGTTTTGCCTTATTACCTGCAGAAAGTAGTGCCAATATTGTGAAAAAACAAACACAGAATTTTATTTTATGAGTGACTGACCTGCAATAAAAGATTCAGGCACAGCCTCATCAGTCATCTACAGTTATAGAGAGGACATTGACTGGACAAAATCAAGAACCTATAATTTGAACTGGGGGCATGTGAGAAAATTCCAATAAAGCTAGGAACACTGAATGTGCAAACTCTGATAAACTATTTATTTGCTTCCAGAAAAAAAAACACCCTCCTACACTTCAGAAAAGGCAACAACCCCATCTGACCCATACTGCCATCAGCCTTTCCAATTCTGAAGCGATAAATATTTCACTGACTGAGGTAACAGTGATGGACTCCGCTGAAGGTATTTCTGAGTAAGATAATGTTGATTTGTGTCTGATGCCATGTACATTACTTCTGTTTATTTTTAGTTCCAAAGTAGACTAAATTCTAGTGAGCTATTAGAACTGAAGTTGAGAATGTAACCTATGAAGTACTGTGCAAAACAAACAAACAAACAAACAAAGAACAAAAAATGTTTGAACTATTTTCTTTTTAATAAAACAGCAATCTGAACCATAGGCATGTGAATGAATATATGGATATTAAGTTCATGGGATAGTGGTGGAAGAAACATGTCATTATGTCAGACTGAATTTATCAATTTGAGTGTACTAAAGACATTGTATTTAATGTGTCAGCTTGGGATGTACAGAAAGATTCAAACGCTTAGGGATACCGAAATATTGTAAAAATATATGTCTTTAGACATACTCATCTTACCAGAGAAAGTCCAAAAGATATATCGTTAACCAATGCCTGGCAAGACAGATTTCTGAGGACAGCTCGCACATCTTTAAATAGCCGTGTAATTGTTCCTCTGTGTATGTAACAGCGGGAACCACAGTCACTCAACTACAAAATTTCAATACAATAAAAACAATTGGATTCGGAGGTGGATCCTGAGGGTCAAAGTGGCAACACTCAGTCATCAAAGACAAGGTAGGCATAACTAAGCAAAAGTGCAAATTAGAATGATCTGACCCCTGTAGAGCTCTAGCATTGGATAATTAATCACAACGTCTTGGAAGTAAAATAAATAGAAAAACTACTGTATTTGTACTTAAGTTATACAAACAGAAAATTGTTGGTTCAAATGGATTAAAGATTTTTCTGAATCATTCAAACAAGTATTAAAGCCTTTCAATCAATTTCCAGATTAGACCCTATTAAAATATGCAGAACATTTTGAAGGACCGAGAGGCCACTTCTCTTAGAGGATAGACCCCACTTTTTTACTGACAATTGTTGCAGTGAACCTTCAATTAATCTTTTCCCAAGGAGACCTGAAGCCTTGTACTAGGGTGGCTGTGCATTAGAAAAATAAAAATTACCAGAAGTTTTAAAAACAACTGGACACTATCTCTGAGTTTCTATGTGTTTCAGAAAAACCAAAATGTCACTGTGGTCCTATGGTTAAAGTTATAGCTTATGGATATTAGGTAACTAATACATTTATAACATAGGTCATATTATAGAGCTTTCATTGTAACCTTGAATTTATCCCGTTTTTATTTTTGCTTTGCCAGACTGCATAATTTGCATAGACATACTTCGTAGCTGGCAGAACTCCACATTTGCTACCTGAAATGTGAAGTGAGTGTTACTACAATGGAAAAGGTTAAATGGAAGCCAGAATAGCTGTCTCTATCTAGAGAAATAGTAAGTGAAAAGCAATAATACATACCTGAGGGTACTGTAAAAATTTGTGATACCATGAAGAAATTCAAAAACGCAGGAGATGTAATCAAAAGCACATTCTCATTCTAACCTCCCATTTGGTGTCTGTGCAACACAGATAAACCTTGGAGAATGAGAGTGAATTATCATAACTTAACCAAGTTTTGATTCAAATTGCAGCTTCTGTACTGAATGTAATTTTCTTGTTTTAGCAAATAAATACATCTTATTTTACCCTGTTACCTGGTACTCAGCCACTGACTTCACAAATGCCTTTATCTATATTTCTGTCAATATATTACATATATGGAATGTTATTAAGTATTAACTTATATAATGAAAATAGATAATATATAAGATAATATACATATTTTTTCTCTTCATATCGGTGTTTACTTTATATGATATATTGTACAAAATATATAGTATGAGATTTAAAAATGTGAATAACAACCATATTTCTGCTAATGAAACATATATACAAATGTCTTGATTTCACCCTGTTTTTATAGCTCCAATAATGTGTCTAAAGGGCATAGATCTCCCTTCATATATTAAGCCAAGTATAACATTTTTCTTTCTATTTTTGGTATTGAATAGCAATATAATAATGTAATAATACATCCCAGTATCCCTAAGCTCTTGGATCTTTCTCTAAATGCCAAGCTGAGACATTAAATATAATGTCCTTAGAATGCTCTAATTGATAAATTCAGCCCTAACTTGAATAAACTAAACTTGACATAAATTTTAAAAAATTTTCTGATTTACAGGAACCAAAGATTGTGTTAAGAAAGATTCAAAATATAATATCAAAGTGTTCAAAATGTTTGTGATTTAAATTATTTTCCAGAGAGATATTTTGACGCTGAATTTCTCAAAGATGCCTGAGACTCTATTTTATGATATTTAGCAAAATTTCTCAACCTCATCACTCGGTGCTGGTAAGAAGCTTACCAATTTAACTTTGAGTCTTGAACAAGACTTACATTGAAATCTCAAGTAAAATGTACTGAGGTATAAAATCGTAGAAAATCACATTGTCTTTCTGTTACTGCTATGAGCTCAACATCTATAATGGATCTCCTTCCACAGTCTGCTCCAGTCACAGTGACTTGGCTAATTTGTAACCAATTTAAACAGAATTCCATCAGAAATCATTATACTTATTGAACTTGCAGCATGCTTACACAAGTATTCCTTTATTATTTTATTTAGATGTTTACTTAAAAATTACTATTTAAACAAATTGCTGTATGTTTGTTTTCCACAAACTAAAATTTACTTTGTAATGTAGTATTTAGCCTATTATATTTTATGCAGAATTGATCATCTCAATGAATTAAAAGTAAACATAAAATCTTATAGTATAACCACTAAAACAAAAACATGACATTTAGAATCCTAAATTGGAAAATGAAATTTAATTTCAGAATTTTAACAATATTAAAGAAACATAAATGGCATAAATAAAACCAAGCTTTGAGATGGAAAAACAATCAGTGCTTCATAAATAAAAATAAAAGGAAAACTGCAGGACACATAATTTCACACCATTCAAAGAAACATTAAACCAAATATAAATAGTCTGAATCCTGAACATGAAGTTTATAAAAATAAATTAAACATTTAAAAGAGACAATAGTATACTACCCTTTTTCATGAGTTTCCATACTACTTCCTAGAAAGAGATGAAGACTTTATAATTGAAATCCTCATTTTTAATGCAAGGCCCTAATTTCTGCTTCCAGAAAACGTATATAAGTGTTGTGTGCTAATATAGTTCATTTTATTATTTTATTTCATTATCTTATTATTAGCCAGTCTTTTCAGGAGACATAAAAAATTAATAAAACATATTTATTTCTGCTTTGTCTAATTCAGAACTCACTTTTGGTTGCAAATACCAGAAATTTGTTATGAATACTTAACTTGCTGAAAACAAAGTATACAGATATTTTAGAAAATAAGAAAGTATGAACAGAAACAAAAGTCAAAGAGACCTTTATTTGTAAAAATCTCAATATTCAAAGACACTTTAAAATACTGAAAGAATTAGACAGTTATTCACATGCATATGACAGAAAACTTTCTTTAAAATATGTAAAACCATATATGTTAATATTAAAATTTATCTACAGCTTCACTATGAGAATAAATTGAAAACCAAGAAAGAATCATAAACAAATCCCCTTGAGAGTTAAGGAGACGTTTACTATATATCCAGTATTCAAAAGTGATACTTTTGTTATTATTATTATTATTATTATTATTATTATTATTATTATTATTGTTATTCCTCCTATAAATGGTGGGTCACAGGTTCAGAAAGATCAGATTTCATTTAAGGTTGTACACTTGTCATTGTGGTTTGCTGAACATCAACCCATCATATACATTAAATATATCTAGTAATGCTATCCATCCCTTCCCCTTCAGCCCCCAGACAGGACCAATTTGTTGATGTTTTTCTCTCTGTGTCCCATGTCTTCTCAGTGTTCAACTGTCACTAATGACTGAGAACAGGCAGAGTTTAGTTTTTTATTCATCTGTTTCTTTGATGAAAATAATGGTTTCCACCTTTACTCATGTTTCATTGCTGATTTAACTTGTTAATATTCCAGTGAAAGTAAGGCAAAAATCTTCCATCATACACTGTTTGTGGGAGTGAAAATTAGTTCAACCATTGTGGAAGACAGTGTGGTGATTCCTCAGGGACCTAGAAATAGAAATTCCATTTGACACAGCAATCCCATTACTGGGTAGATATCCAAAGGACTATAAATCATTCTACTATAAGGACACATGCACATGAATGTTCAGTGCAGCACTGTTTACAATAGCAAAGAACTGGAACCAACCCAAATGCCCAACGATGATAGACTGGACTGGGAAAATGTGGCACATATACACCATGGAATATTATGCAGCCATCAAAAATGATGAGTTTGTGTCCTTTGTAAAAACATGGATGAATCTGGAGAACATCATTCTCAGCAAACTGACACAAGAACAGAAAAAGAAATACCGCATATACTCACTCATAAGTGGGTGAGTAAAATGAGAACACATGGACACAGACAGTTGTTCTACTATACACTGGGTTCTATTGGGGGGAATGGCGGAGGGACAGCTGGGAGGGGCTGGGGAGGGATAGCCTGGGGATGAATGCCAAGTGTGGGCAAAGGGGAGGAAGGCAGCAAAACACACTGTCATGTGTGTACCTATGAAACTATCATGCACGTTCTGCACATGTACCCCAAAACCTATAATGCAATAAAAATTTTAAAAAAAGAATAAAGTCAGTGACAGCCACATTAAAAAATAAAGTCAGTATAGAATGAAGACAAAGAAAATTGTAAAATCAGAAAGAGATAATTAACTTGTTGTGTTGTGTTCAAGGAAGTCTCAGTTACCATTAACAGATGACTGTTCAGTAGAAATTCTAGAAGTTGGAAGACAGTAGGATATCTAAATTTAATAAAAAATAAGATCAAACTTGACATCTATAACTGGTAAAATAATACTCAAGCCAAAATATCTAGTTAAAAGAAAGTTAAAATATTAATGACTAAATTTCCACTTAAAAGAATGATATTTTGATTAAAAGCATGAAAAAGTTAACAGTTAGTAGACACTCAGTAAATTAAGGATAACGAAAATATACAACAGCCACAAATTTTTATATTGTTAAAATAAAATTATTGATATTTCAAACAAGTTAGTGTCATTCACAGGAGGTTATTTAAAATTTACAGTAGAAATGTAACTTTCAAATATAACTAGTTAGTATAGAAATGCAGAATAATATTTTAAAAATTAAACATATTATTAAAATGAGTAATGGAAGATTTGAAGTATAAAGAATATAAAATGTAAGAAACAGCAAGTAAAAGCCAGATAGTAATATTTTAACTGTATTTTTCTATTAAATGTAATTGCTTGCATAAAAAGACACAGACGGTTGAACATGCACTGTTGAAAGAAGGGTGCATTTATATTATTTCTATGTAAGTCCTACTTAGGTGCAAAGACACAGAGGCCAAAAGTAAAATAAAGTCAAGTTCTATGAAAAGCGTAACAATGGACTACAGAAACTGTATATCTGTCTCTTCAACTTTACAACAGGTACAGTGGCAGAATCAGCATGATGCAAATATCGGTAATTCCAGAGTCTATCTGAACATTTACACCTTTCTAAAGAACATTTTTAAACTAAACATCAATTAACTTGTATTAACTTTCAGCACAGATTAAGAACATTTAGTTATTGTTTATTAACCACTGATGAGGAGTGCTGCCTTACAAATATTTCTGGAGAAGCTTGCAAAAGACATGACTAAAAGAAAGAACCCTGTGACTCAAACCTCAGGAGGACTTGTGGACTGAATGCAGCTTCTCATATGGAGGTTCCAACAGAGGTAGTGATTGTTTCATTTTCTAAACATTTTGCCTGCTTTTTCTCCTCCTGCTCAAGCAACTTTTGGAAGATTTAAAGAACAGGAAAATTATATTTTCTAATTGTTCTTCTATATCTCTTAAGAGGTTAGAAATTCGTCAACAAAACCATTAACAAGCAAACACATATAAATGAAAACTTAGAATAAATTGAGATGTTAACCTTATATGCCCCCAATTAGTGCAGACTAAAAACTAAACAAATAAAACAAGAAGGTGAGTAACGTTTGTTTTCTGAACAGCAAGAGCCACGGAATAAATTTTAAAAATCTAGTCAACCCTCGGAGGAGAAAATCTCACTTTCAATATTACAGCATTTAAAAATACAAATGCCTTTGATAAATAAGAAGAAAATAATAAATCAAAAAGTAAAATAGAAATCTACAGTTCATCAAAAAAAGAAAAATATAAGTAACAACAAGAAATTTGTCCTGGACATCTCAAATTGCAGGCTTCCTAAGAATAATATTTTGGCCAGGCATAGTAGTTCATGCCTCTAATCTCAGTTAGTTCCTTGGGAGGCTGAGACATTCAAAACACAGAAAAAAGTGACCGAGACCAACCGGATCAACATGGTGAAACACCATTTTTATCAATAATTAGCTGTAAAAGAGTGCATCCTTGTAGTTTCAGCTACTTGGGAAGCTGAGGCAGGAGACTTGAAAAAAAAAATAGCAAACATAGTAAAAGAGGATTTGACGTTATTAAATCAGAAGAGAAATAGTATGTTAAGAATGTAAACACTGTCAACGAGGCATACATAAGCATTTAAAAAATAAAGTGCAAAAGACAAAATATCAGGGAGACTAATACAAAATGGTCAAGTATGTCAGAAATTTGAGAAAAAAAATAGCAAGGAAGCTTTGAAAACTTCAATTTAAACAAATTCAAAATAACACATTCAAACCTACATGATTATCACCACCAATTCCACAGAAATACAAACTGCTTTTATGAAATAGCTCAAACACCTTTGTGCATCTAAACCAGAAAATAAAGAATAAGTAAATAAATCATAGTCAGGACAATGTTGCAATTGCTGTGCTGAGGATTTCATGGTAATTGGCTGGTAGATTGGCACATAGAAATAACAGACAAATGTTTACTTTGGAAAGTGAAATAAACTTTTATCAATAGAAAACAAAGTTCAAAAATACATTATAATTTATTTTGAAATTAATAATTATTTAACTATTTAATAAATATTAAACTTTTTATAAACAAATAAAAAAAATTTGCAAGAAGCAAGATAAGTGATTACACATTAATAGGGACTATCAAAAATAAACAGTGGGTTTATTTGCTAAAAGCTCAGCTGCCAGAAAGCAGTAGACCAATATGATCCAAGAGATGTAAGTAAAACATTCAAACAGAAATGTTGTGTTAAAACAATATTTTCAGGCCGGGCGAGGTTGCACATGCCTGTAATCCCATCACTTTGGGAGGCCGAGGCAGGTAAATTACGAGGTCAAGAGACCGACACCATCCTGGTCAACATGCTGAATCCCCATCTCTACTAAAAACACAAAATGTTATCTGGGCCTGGTGGCATGCACCTGTAAGCCCAGCTACTGTGGAGGCTGAGAAACGAGAATTGCCAGAACCCAGGAGGCAGTAGTTGTGGTAGCCGAGATCTCACCTCCAGCCTGGATAACAACAGAAAAACTCAATCTCAAAATAAATGAATGAATGAATGAATGAATGAATGAATGAATGAATGAATAAATAACAATGCTTCCATTAAAAGTGTGAGATAAATTATTACATTTTTCAAATAAGATATGGGGATTATCACAAGCAAACTACAGTTTAAAAAGTACTTTATGAGATCCTTCAGGGTAAAATGAACAATCGCTAAATAATATGAATTAAAGAAAAAGATAAATGTAAACACTTTGACAATAACAAAGAATAAAATAAATTTAAAATGTGTACCGCCACAATTTGTTCTCTAGATAATTTAAAACGCTAATATATGTATAATTATTTTATATATGTATTATATATAATAATAATATATTTATGTATTTATTAAAAAATTTCAATTTTTATAGTTTTATATTATTATATATAATAATTTTATATATTTATTATAAATATATAAAATTTTATAATTTTCTATATTAGTACAAAACACAAATATATATATATATATTTTTAAAAAAAAAAAACTGTTACTAATGCATTTTTGACATACAATGCATAGAGGTATAAATTTGAGAATGTATAACGTGAAATAATATGGGTCAAGCTATGTGAGAATAAGGCTTTTGTTTGTTATTGAAGGTAAACTAGTATAACTATAAAAATAAAATTTTACAAGGTTCAATGCAATTTTTATAGCAGGCACAGTAGAAAAAGTAACAGGCAGGTAGAAAGCTTACCGCAGTACACCACAGAGCAGGAGCTGGGGATTCAGCCCCTATCATCTGAGACTATTTAGCCAGCTATACTGAAACTATGATAAAAAATGCATGATGTCTCAGCAGAAAGTAAGTGTGGAGAGCCTAGGTGATATAACATACCTACTTCTTCAAACATTTTTTAGTACACAGGTGATATTAAGTGGAAGAGGCTTATGTTTACCAAACACCTAATAAAAACCTGGAGGTAGAAAGAAGTGGATACATGGAGACTCAACTGAAACAAAGTTAGCACAGCAGCTGCCTCCATTCTGTCTCTATACTCATGTCTTCCCAGAATTTTAGGTTGAATATACCCTTAATAAAAGACAAAACAAAACAAAACAAAGCAAAAAAAAATAAGACAGAGTATTTACTTCAGTGGAAATGTTATGACAAACCGAATGACACTTGGGAAACAGAACATAACCTTGTGATCTGTGAAATATGTATCCGTGACTCTAACAGGTGACAGACTGAAAAACAGAACAAAAGGACATAGACTGGAACAAGTAGAAGTTTTCAAATAATCCAAAAACGGAGCATCCACATCTGCCAACAGGAGTTTTTTTAAGAAATCTCCTAAAATGCATTCAATGACAGACATCAAACATCCAAAAACAGCCGGTGTTTCCCTGGGAGCAAGAACATTAGGAAAACACTTCAGCTGTATGACCAGAAATATATGGAGATGATAAATTGAACTATCAAGTCATGTGCTCTTTAGATACTCTTTTTTGATGTCGAATAAATATGTACCTTTCATGAACCCTAGACACTGGATTCTGTTGCACCACATTAGCAGGAGAAGGTGTTCAAGGTGGCAGAAGAGAAGCCTGTCATAGTCTTCAGATCCTAGTGCAAAACAGCGTGAAACAAAAAACAGAACCCGATCATTAAAAAATCTGGAGACAGCAGATGCTGGAGAGGATGTGGAGAAATAGGAACACTCTTACACTGTTGGTGGGAGTGTAAATTAGTTCAACCATTGTGGAAGACAGAGCGGCGATTCCTCAGGGACCTAGAAATAGAAATTCCATTTGACCCAGCAATCCCATTACTGGGTATCTATCCAAAAGACTATAAATCGTTCTACTATAAGGACACATGCACACGAATGTTCATTGCAACACTGTTTACAATAGCAAAGACCTGGAACCAACCCAAATGCCCATCGATGATAGACTGGACTGGGAAAATGTGGCACATATACACCATGGAATATTATGCAGCAATCAAAAATGATGAGTTTGTGTCCTTTGTAAGGATATGGATGAATCTGGAGAACATCATTCTCAGCAAACTGACACAAGAACAGAAAAGGTAATACCGCATATACTCACTCATAGGTGGGTGAGAAAAATGAGAACACATGGACACAGAGAGGCGGTCTACTATACACTGGGGACTGTTGGGGGAAATGGGGGAAGGACAGCAGGTGGGGCTGGGGGGGATAGCCTGGGGATGAATACCAAGTGTGGGTGAAGGGGAGGAAGGCAGCAAAACACACTGCCATGTGTGTACCTATGCAACTACCTTGCAGGTTCTGCACATGTACCCCCAAACCTATAATGCAATAAAAATTAAAAAAATAATAAAATAAAAAATAAAAAATAAAAAGAACCCAGACACACCCAGTCATATATCAGATGTCTGCCTTGGTTACTGCTTCATGGACACAAACTCAACAAACATTGAAGGTGTATTGGTAGTAATGGATGCCTTACAGCCAATGGAAGAGCAAATAGGCATACCTCTGTTTGAATATTGAGAAGTGGGCAATGAATTATTGATGAAGAAAAAGACTTGTCTTTTTCTAATATATCATCTTGGTAAAAGATATATCACCTATTGCCAAGACAGTCTACTTCACTTTAAGGTTGAAAGTAATTGCCAGCAGCAGAGGCATTACAGTAAAGAAAGACCTTTGGACAGAATCCAGATTGCTGTGCTGCTATTATATTTTAAAATATCATGGGTGATGTGTCTGCCAAAAAAAGGCTGATTGTTGGGTGAAAGCTGACAGCATAGGAGGCATGCGGCAATGGTGTGGTCTATCAGGTGGTTTTGACTTCAACATCCACCCGAAGGTTATGATTCAAATTTAGACGCTGGATTCAGGTAATCCAGTTATGCTGGAAGAATCTATGTCCCTTGTATACTGTAATATTAAATGTAACTGGAATAGGCCAGTGAGTGAGAGTGTAAAGTACTAAAAATAATGTGGAGCTCAGCACAAATCTTCGAGTTCATTTTAGAGTACAAGCAAAAGAAGTTTGGTTAGTATTAATTGTCAGTATATCTGCTCTGGACACAATAACTGAGCTGTGTGGAAAACAACATTAACTACAAGATGCCCTAAACCATCTCTATAGACCCACAAAATTTTAGTCATAACAAAAGCTTTGAAAAAAACCTGAAAATATTTAAGCTAGTTATTTAATATAATGCAGGTATTTTAAGTACTACATATTTAAAATAAATAACAAAATGAAAATGTTTCTCAAATGTCATAATTTCATGCACATTTAACCCTCCACATAAACGCAGGCTGTTGAACATTAGGCTGTTTTTTTCAAGCCCTGAACTTTATTTCTGCAGCTAGCTAAAAAAGCAGAATTCTGTTTTATTAGAATTGAAGGACAAAATAATTTGTAACAAAGTTTGTTTTTTGTATTTTTATCTCTAGAATGCAGAGTGTAATGGGGTATGAGGCAGCCTCTCCTTC
Organism: Saguinus oedipus; assembly: GCA_031835075.1. Taxonomy (NCBI): domain Eukaryota; kingdom Metazoa; phylum Chordata; class Mammalia; order Primates; family Cebidae; genus Saguinus; species Saguinus oedipus. The sequence continues at coordinate 38,278 of JASSZA010000262.1, read as the reverse complement.
TCTTCTTCAAATAGAGATGGAAATATCTGAGACATTGATTTTTACTTTATAGTGGAAAAAATACCTCAGAGACATAATATTCTAAATGAACAGACATGCATTTTAAAATAAAAGTTTTCAATACAAAATTTACTGATTCTTATTCACACAAACTGAACATAAGATTGAATTTATGCTTCAATGACAACTGACTTTCTCTTTCTTCATAAAAGTCTAGCTCTCATGTAGTTAACAACCCCTTTTAAAACAAAGGAAAGAAATGTCAACTATATGTAACATGTAAAATGCCGCGTGCCTACATTTATGTGCACAAAATTTTATGGAACACACTTCATGTTTAGTTATCCAGAAACTGTCTGTAAGCAAAAACATGGCAAGTTTGTGCGTTCTATGCCTATTTGTTTGACTAATTATTCAGTTTTGCCACTTACCTGTGAGGCCTTGTGCCATCTACAGTAAGAATGAGGTACGTGAACAGCAGAAAAGTATCTCAGAAGACCCTAAGTGGTAGTTTCTTTTCAAAAGGAGGATATATTTGCATTTATGCAACACTCAATAAAAACAAGACATGGAGTATAAAACTCCAATCTTGAAGGTATGTTGTGCTGAAATCTCTGCAGCCCTCAGTAAAGAGGAAATGCATAGAGCATATGTTCTATATGCAGGTAGATTGTTGAGATGTGCATTACAGCCCTTAGTGGAGAGGAGATCTATCTAACCACAGACTTGTAATAGCAATATATGTACAACTGTCAGTGGAGGGGATACCCAAAGTTAATAGCTCCAATTTGCAAGCAGGTTATTCCATGATCTGCCTGAGTCTGGAGTTCATATGGGCTTCATGTTGTAGAAAGAATGTGCCTCATGTTCCATGGATAGCTATGAGTGGAAACAGAAAAAGGTATAAATTCTTTCTATAATCTCCTGAAGATGCATCCTGGTGCATAGACTTTAGACAATCCATTACTTACACATTTCTTTAGGAATGGTTCACTGACAGACTTCTTCTTTCTGACTAAGTGCCTGTCTGTCCCCTGCTACACTTCATCATGCCAATACTGTTTACAAAGAGAAACCTCCAGGCCAATGCCAAGCTGCCTTTAGTACTATCCAACTCCCTGAGCCTCCTAGTCTCACTGGTGCCCACATACTAGAGGAATCTGAGGTTGCAGAGGGCGGTTCTTCCAACATATTCACAATTGTGAGCACACTTCCTGAGGCCATGAGTGCAGCTGGGCTCAGCCATAAATTTGCATCAATGACAGAGGGTTTACTGGGACCTGGGAGAGGCTAGGCAATGAGAGAATGCACTTCAGAATCTTCTTTGAGATTGATGGTCGTAGTTTCTGGAAAAAACAGGGACACCTGAGTCTGCATCTGTGGCATGGCAGCCACAACTGTGTGTGAGTAGGTGAGGCACAGCTCTGGGTTTCTCTCCCTCACTGCACCTGACATTTTGACAGCAGACCCTTTAGATGGGTTGCTACTAACATTACTTACAGCACTCTTCCCATTCCAGAATGATTTGGGATGAACCTGAGTTCCTACTCTCTGATTATGTCTTTGTCTTTTATTGACAAACCCCATCCTGAAGTTTTCAGTGAACATTAGTGTATAAAATACCTGCACTTTAGAGTTTGCAAAAATTTTAGAAGTTCTATATCAGAAAACAAAGAGCCAACCACTTATATACCATCATTTCAGCTTCTGCTCTTTCCAACTTAATGTCCCTAGACAAAGCTTTTACTTTGGCCTCTCAATTTTTCTAGTTTGACCTAAACCAAACTGAGTTTTGCTTTCTTCAAGAAAGCTCACAGAGAACTCAAAACATATCTCTTTCCAGTTCATAATAATTTCAGACTCAGCCCTATAATTGCCAGGACTGTAACTGTAATTGCATTTTTATTTTAGAAAAGGGTTACTTACAATTTCCTTCAGCTTATCTTTATCTACTCATCTTTGCATCTCATTTTACCAGTTAAAGATGTCAGGTTTCATAACATTTTTTTCTGATATATTACAACCATCTGTCTTCTGTGTTTTTTGCTGAACAGTCATCTGTTAATTTTAATGATGACAGTCTTGTACATAAAAACTTGTTTATACGTTTCTTCTTTCCAAACCATTTGCTTTGCCACTTGATTGAGTATAATGTATTTTGATATTTTACTTACAGACTATATTCTGGTCAAATACTTTTGTTACTCTTCAACTTGTAGATTCAGGTTTTTAACAAACTTAGAGATAATTTTGGCCATTTTACCTTTCAGATATTATTTTCATACCTCTTCTTTTCTGTATTTATTAGATGCCTATATTGCCTATCTTGGTGTATCTCATAATATTCTATTTAATTTATAGATTTTTTTCATAATTTGCTTTTTAATTCTCAGACTCTTTTATATCAGTTTTCATTTATTCAGATGTCTGAATGTTTAGCTGCTCAAATCTGATATTGAACATACATATTGTAGATTATATTTCAGTCATTGTGGTAATTATCTCAAATTTTAATATTTTCTTTTATAATATTTGTCACCGATCCTCTCCTGTTGTTTTCCATTCTTTGTCATTTCTCTTTAAGCCTACTTAAAACAGAAATTTTATACATATTGCCTGTAAAATTGAGACAGATTCAGTTTCTGTATTTACTTTACATTGGTTATAGGTGTCTTTTAATTTTTGTGATATTGTTTTTCACAAAATATGGTTAAAATATCATAATGTGATAAATTTGAGTTATAGGTTTGCTTCAACTCTCCAAGGAGTTTCTTACTCATTACATACTTACCTTGCACTTGATTAGTATTTTTCAATAAGAACAATGTAAAAATTATCACTTTTAAGAACTGGATCTGTATTAGCACTCTCTTTCAAACTTAAGGGGGCTTGTTTATAATTCTGCCTTAGCTTTCAGTTTTTTGTCACATTGAAGCTATGGAATTAATGCATATTTTCTTGTTTTGTATTATGTTTTCTATGAAATATGTTCATTATTTTCTAAATTCTGCAATATATCAAACTGCTTTAAAAATATTCTAATCTTAACAATTATAGATATTTTCAACTAGTGTCTCTGTTTGTGGTTTATTTATTGTGTAAAATAACTCCAATTTTTGTTCTCAGCAACTTAAATGTTTGTAAAAATTTCTGGCATTTTCAACTGAGGATTAGTCTGGAGTTACATAAAACAGAAATGCATTTCACCAGTTTTTCACATATCTCTGTAAAAGACTAGAAAAAATACACATTACATTAGAATATAAGGGCTTCTTGACACTTTTTGGAAGCAGAAATCAAGTCCTCACATTCACAGTAATTGATCTCAGATTTAAAGGTTTTATCTATCCCTGAGGGGTGGTATGGTGAGCCACACATACACTAAGAACTTACTGTAATAGAATTGTCTCTCTTTCTTGTGTGTCTACTTGGTTGATATAAACTTTTGATCTTTAGTACCCAGATTGATTTGATTGATTTGACTTATTTTGTAATTGCTCAAAGCTGTCTGCCCTGTAGTTTTGTTTTTATTTTTATCTATGAAGCATTGGTTCTTTATTTTTTTATTTTAATTTGTGTATAAGACTTACAGTTTTTTCCATTAAAATGTTTCTTAAAATACTTAAATTGAGAACACTTTCATTTGGAATACCACTTGAGAGATTTTGGGTTCATCATTTATGTTATAAAGTTTTTGATTTGCTTTTTATTAATTGAGATTACAAATTTTATATAAAATGATTGAGGAAAGTTTATTATAAAATAGATTTTAGTCTCATGTAAAACAAATATACAATAGTTTGCTTACAGGGTGACTTCCAGCTAAACATGTAAATAAAATAATGATATTTCAATAATAAGTATCTAAATAAAATAACGTTTTAAATAAGAATGTCCAGATAAGTTAAAGCTAAAAGAAATTGTGGCTAAAACATCTTTTAAAAAATTCTATTTCTATTACAATGCAGAGTAAACAATTAACAAACACTCAGTGTGTACAGATATAATCTGAGAGAGTAATATAAATTTGAAGGATGAAAAACTAGAAGAGCAGCTTACTTTATATTGTTCACTGTAAGTTTTAGATGACTCAAACAAGTTAGTATTATTCAAAGTAGACATTTTAAAGTTCATAACAATAATTAAAACCCTAAGTATAAGTCCATATAATATGTAGAATAAACGGTATTGAAAAACATATTTTTATACTTTAAGGTCAGGTGTACATTCGTAGACCGTCCAGGTTTGTTACATAGAAATACACATGGTATGGTTGTTGTTTGCTGCATCCCTCAGTCTGTCATCTGCATTGGGTAACATTCCTCCTGCTATCCCTTCCCAATCTCCCCGCTCCTTTCTATTTATTTTCTAACCTCTAAAACCTGTAAGCCCCAGTGTGCTATGCTTCCCCCTGAGTGTCAATGCATTCTCACTGTCCCACACCCACTTATGAGTGAGCAGACACAGTACTGTGTTTGTTTGCTTAGAATTATGGTTTCCAGTTTTATCCACATCCCTGCAAAAAAAAAAAAAAAAAACCATGAACTCATTTTTTTGATGGTTGCATAGTATCTGATGGTGTATATGTGTAACGTTGTCTTTGTTTAATCAATCACTGATTGGCATTTGGTTTGGTTCCAACTTTCTGCTCTGTACACATGGCTAAAATAAACATATGTGTGCACATTTCTTTATAATAAAATTATTTATAAACCTTTGTGTATATAGCCTTTAATGGTATTGTTAGATCAAATTGTATTTGTGTTTGTAATTCTGAATTTTTGAGAAATTGCCACATTGTCTTCTACAATGGTTGAACTAATTTACACTCCCACCGACAGTGTAAAGGCATTTCTATGTCTCCATATATTTTTCAGCAACTCTTGTGCCTTGATTTTTTTTTTAATTATTGACATTCTAAGAGGAGTGAGATGGTATCTCAATATGGTTTTGATTTGCATTTATCTAATGACCAGGAATTATGAGTTTTTTATGTTTCTTGACTGCATAAAAGTTTTCTTTTGAAAAGTGTCTATTATATTTTTGGTCAACATTTTTATGCGGCTGATTGTTTTTATCTTGTAAATTTGTTTAAGCTCTCTGTAGATTCTGGATTTAAGTTTCATGTCAGATGGGTAGACTGCCAAAATAGTCTCAAATTTTCTTGTTTGCCAATTTACGCTACTATTTTTTTTTTCTTTGCTGTTCAGAAGCTCTTATATTTAATTAGGTCTCATTTGTCTATTTCTTGCCATTGCTTTCTTGTGTTTGAGCATAAAGTTCTTGACCATGTCTATTTACTGAATAGTATTGCCTAGGTTTTCTTCTAGGGAAATTTTATGGTCTTAGGTCTCATGCTTAATCTTTAATCCACCTAGAGTTATTTTTCTGTATAATTTGTGAAGAAGGGATCCTGGTTTACCATTTGGGATATGGCTAATCAGATTTTGTTTCTTTCTTTTTATTTATTTTGTCTGTGGGAGATAAGATTTCACTTTTGTTACTCAGGCTAGAGTGCAATGGCATATCTTGGCTCACTGCTACCTCTGCCTCCTGGTTTCAGGCAATTATTCTGCCTCAGCCACCTAAGTAGCAAAAATTACAAGCACACATCACCATTCCCAGCTAACATTCTCTATTTTTAGTAGAGATGGGGTTTCACTTTTTTGACCAGGATGGTCTCAATCTCCTGACCTCGTAATCCACCCACCTCAGCCTTCCAAAATGCTGGGACCACAGGCATCAGCCACCATGCCCGGCCTAACAGGTTTTTTCAACACCATTTATTAAACATGGAAATCTATCCTCACTGTTTCTTTTTGTCTGGATTTTCAAAGATCAGCTGGTTCTAGCTGTCAGGCATTCTTTCTGAGGTATCTGTCCCATTACATTTGTCTATTCTCTGTTGTCATACTTGAAAACTCAGAAACCAGAAAGCAGTAAACTAGCACACTTCAAGTAATTAAAAAAAAAACTTTCAAACAGATAACTTTTGTGCAAAAATTGTCCATTGAAAGTGATGAAGAAATCATGATATTCTCAGATAAATCCTGGAGACATATTTTAGCAGATGAATCTTTAATAAATGCTGTATAGGGCACTTTAGGGTAAAACAAAAGGATACTGAATAACAGTATAAATAAATAAACATTAAAATAAGACAAATATATAAAAATTATCAAAGATAAAAATTTAACAATGTGTACCTCCCCAATATGTTTCACAGATAATTTGAAAAATTATTACATTTAATAAAAACTTATTCCTAAAACATTCCATGTGTTTTTGACTTACATTAATTACAGATACAATTTTGAGAACTGAATAAGTAAAATGACAATGACCAACATAAAAAGTATGGGATTTTCTGCTGTTGCAGGTCAGGTAGTATGACCTTAAAAATATTATAAATTTAGGTGCTTCCTCTTGTGCAGTGTCCTGCATACTTGGAGAGTGAGGAATGCATACTGTGAGATAGTAAAGACATTAACATTTTACTTTTTCAGAATTTCAAGGAAAAGCCACCAGGAGAGAGGATCTCACTGAGAATTGGAATGCTATTAAAGAGATGCCAACAGAGGCCACACATTTACTTTTGTTTTTATTCTGGGTAGACTAGAAATGTTCAGAATTTGTGAAAGAATTAAGATCTCTGGATTTTGAACTAGGGGCAATGCCTCTGGTTAAGAAGAGGTTCATATTGGAGGAAGTCTTTTGGTGCTGAGTCAGCAAGAATCCTAGGAGCCTGCATTCTTTGGGTGGTGGAGCAAAATCTTTCCCTAACTGCCTGTTTTTTTGCTAACACTGCTGCTGCTTGGTCCATTAATAATTGTGAGGTATAGGTTAAACTAAGTTTAACCAAGGGTCTCTCTATGACAATTGGTCAAAGTGTCTTGGTTTGCCTGTAAACTTTTCCCATACTTTGAAAACAAGGGACCTGTCTATGTTCCCTTCTGTGAGCCAATAAGCTTTTAATGCCAGTCAGGCTATGTGACTCAGAGTACTGAGTCTCTCTAGTGTCACTGTCATGCCATAATCTTCACAAAATCCCTCTTGAATTTCTTTTGCATGGTTCACAGTGGAGTGAATTTACTTTGCATCTTACCTATTGACCTCTGTTAGAATAAGAACAACCTCTGAGAAAGAGAGAGGGGCTACACACTGACTCTGCCAAATGTTAAAATTTGGAAATCTTCACTCTTCCCTCAGTCCCCAGCCCCTTATAGTGCAGCACACTCTCTCTGCATTTTTTTGCTTCCGACTGATAGGACTGCCTCTGTTTCAAAAACTTCTTGAAATTGGAGAGTTCTTTATTCCCTCAACATTTTCTAGATTGTGAGGGCACCAAATTTAGCCTTATGCAGATTTCCCCTGGTAGTAGCTGGCCTCTAAATTTGCTCAGCATAAAGAGTATCCTGCAATGGACTTACAGTTACCACACATTATAACCATTAAGGTTAATTGGGTTCTTTAACACTCGCTAACATGTATACACCTCCCACCATCCACGTTTGGAGAAAACAAGATTACTGAAACCAGTTACAAAGAGACAAAAATGAAACTTTAAGTGCCAAAATAAATTGGTATGTCATGGTTGATCAGGTCAGGCTTCCACACAAAGGAGGGCAAGTAAAGCTTTCCAGAATTAATGCTACTGAGTTTCTGATATCCGGACTAAAACAATGGTTCTTTCTCAGGTTTTTTCTTTTTTAAATTTTTATTGCATTATAGGTTTTGGGGTACATGTGCAGAACGTGCAAGATAGTTGCATAGGTACACACATGGCAGTGTATTTTGCTTCTTTCCTCCCATTCACACACACTTTGCATTCATCCCCAGGCTATTTCCCCCAGCCCCCCCTCACTGTCCCTCTTCTATTTCCCCCAACAGTCCCCAGTGTATAGTAGACCGCCTCTCTGTGTCCATGTGTTCTCATTTTTCTCAGCCACCTATGAGTGAGTATATGCAGTATTTCTTTTTCTGTTCTTGTGTCAGTTTGCTGCGAATGATGTTCTCCAGTTTCATCCATGTCCTTACAAAGGACACAAACTCATCATTTTTTATTGCTGCATAATATTCCATGGTGTATATGTGCCACATTTTCCCAGTCCAGTCTATCATCGTTGGGCATTTGGGTTGGTTCCAGGTCTTTGCTATTGTAAACAGTGCTGCAACGAACATTCGTGTGCATGTGTCCTTTTAGTAGAACGATTTATATACTTTTGGATAGATACCCAGTAATGGGATTGCTGGGTCAAATGGAATTTCTATTTCTAGGTCCCTGAGAAATTGTCACACTGTCTTCCACAATGGTTGAACTAATTTACACTCCCACCAACAGTGTAAGAGTGTTCATATTTCTCCACATCCTCTCCAGCATCTGCTGTCTCCAGATTTTTTAATGATCGCCATTCTAACTGGTGTGAGATGGTATCTCAATGTGGTTTTGAGATACCATGTGGTCATCTCTAATGACCAATGATGATTAGGACTTTTTCATATGTTTGTTGGCCTCATGTATATCTTCTTTTGTAAAGTGTCTGTTCATATCCTTTGCCCATTTTTGAATGGGCTTGTTTGTTTTTTTCCTGTAAATCTGTTTGAGTTCTTTGTCAATTCTGGATATCAGCTCTTTGTCAGATGTGTAAACTGCAAAGATTTTTTCCCATTCTCATGGTTGCCTATTCACTCTTGTGACTGTTTCTTTAGCCGTGCAGAAGCTGTGGAGTTTGATTAGGTCCCATTTGTCTATTGTGGCTTTTGTTGCCAATGCTTTTTGTGTTTTGGTCATGAAGTCATTGCCTAGTCCTATTTCCTGAATGGTTTTGCCTAGATTTTCCTCTAGGATTTTTATGGTGTCAGTCTTACATTTAAATCTTTAATTCATCTGGAGTTAATTTTAGTGTAAGGTGTCAGGAAGGGCTCCAGGTTCTACTTTCTGCACATGGCTAGCCAATTTTCCCAACACCATTTATTAAACAGGGAATCCTTTCCCCATTGCCTGTTTTTGTCTGGTTTATCAAAGATAATATGGTTGTAGATATGTTGTGTTGCCTCTGATGCCTCTGTTCTGTTCCATTGGTATATATCTCTGTTTTGTTACCAGTACAATGCTGTTTTGATTACTGTACCCTTGTATTATAGTTTGAAGTCTCGTAGCGTGATGCCTCCCGCTGTGTTCTTTTTGCTTAGAATTGACTTGGCCATGCGGGCACTTTTTTGGTTCCATATGAAATTCATGGTGGTTTTTTCCAGTTCTGTGAAGAAATTCAATCGTAGTTTGATGGGGATAGCATTGATTGTGTAAATTACTTGGGGCAGTATAGCCATTTTCATGATATTGATTCTTCCTAACCACGAACATGGAATGTTTCTCCATCTGTTTGTGTCCTCTCTTATTTCGTTGAGCAGTTGTTTGTAGTTTTCCTTAAAGGGGTCCCTTACATTCCTAGTGAGTTGTATTCCTAGGTATTTTATTTTCTTTGTAGCAATTGTGAATGGCAGTTCGTTCTTGATTTGGTTCTCTTTAAGTCTGTTATTGGTGTATAGGAATGCTTGTGATTTTTGCACATTGATTTTATATCCTGAGACTTTGCTGAAGTTGCTTATCAGTTGCAGGAGCTTTTGGGCTGAGGTGATGGGGTCTTCTAGGTATACTATCATGTCGTCTGCAAATAGAGACAATTTGGCTTCCACCTTTCCTATTTGAATACACTTTATTTCTTTTTCTTGCCTGATTGCTCTGGCTAGAACTTCCAGTACTATGTTGAATAGAAGTGGTGAGAGAGGGCATCCTTGTCTAGTGCCAGATTTCAAAGGGAATGCTTCCAGTTTTTGCCCATTAAGTATGATATTGGCTGTTGGTTTGTCGTAAATAGCTTTTATTACTTTGAGATATGTTCCATCAATACCAAGTTTATTGAGGGTTTTTAGCATAAAGGGCTGTTGAATTTTGTCAAATGCCTTCTCTGCGTCAATTGAGATAATCATGTGGTTTTTGTTTTTGCTTCTGTTTATGTGGTGAATTACATTTACAGACTTGCGTATGTTGAACCAGCCTTGCATCCCCGGGATGAATCCTACTTGTTCATGATGGATAAGTTTTTTAATATGCTGTTGCAATCGGTTTGCCAGGATTTTATTGAAGACATGTGCATCTATGTTCATCATGGATATTGGCCTGAAGTTTTCTTTTCTTGTTGAGTCTCTGCCAGGTTTTGGTATCAGGATGATGTTGGTCTCATAAAATAATTTGGAAAGGGTTCCTTCTTTTTGGATTATTTGGAATAGTTTCAGAAGAAATGGTACCAGATCCTCTTTGGGTGTCTGGTAGAATTCGGCTGTGAACCCATCTGGACTTGGGCTTTTTTTGTGTGGTATGCTCTTAATTGCTGCCTCAACTTCAGACCTTGTTATTGGTCTATTCAGAGTTTCGGCTTCCTCCTGGTTTAGGCTTGGGAGGACACAGGCGTCCAGGAATTTATCCATTTCTTCCTGATTTTCTAGTTTATGTGCATAGAGTTGTTTGTAGTATTCTCTGATGATGGTTTGAATGTCTGTGGAATCTCTGGTGATTTCCCCTTTATCGTTTTTTATTGCATCTATTTGGTTGTTCTCTCTCTTCTTTTTGATCAGTCTGGCTAGTGGTCTGTCTGTTTTGTTGATATTTTCGAAAAACCAGCTCTTAGATTTATTGATTTTTCGAATGGTTTTTCTTGTCTCTATCTTCTTCAGTTCTGCTCTGATCTTAGTTATTTCTTGTCTTCGGCTAGGTTTTGAGCTTTTTTGATCTTGCTCCTCTAGCTCTTTCAATTTTGATGATAGGGTGTCAATTTTGGATCTCTCCACTCTTCTCATGTGGGCACTTATTGCTATATATTTTCCTATACAGACTGCTTTAAATGTGTCCCAGAGATTCTGGTACGTTGTGTCTTCATTTTCCTTGGTTTCAAAGAACTTCTTTATTTCTGCTTTCATTTCATTGTTTATCCAATCAACATTCAATAGCCAGTTGTTCAGTTTCCATGAAGCTGTGCAGTTCTGAGTTATTTTCTGAATTCTGAGTTCCAACTTGATTGCACTATGGTCTGAGAGACTGTTTGTTATGATTTCAGTTGTTTTGCATTTGCTGAGGAGTGCTTTACTTCCAATTATGTGGTCAATTTTGGAGTAGGTGTGATGTGGTGTTGAGAAGAATGTACATTCTGTGGGTTTGTGGTGGAGAGTTCTGTAAATGTCTATCAGGTTTGCTTTTTCCGGGTCTGAGTTCAAGTCCTGGATATCCTTGTTAATTTTCTGTCTGGTTGATCTATCTGATATTGACAGTGGAGTGTTAAAGTCTCCCACTATTATTGTGTGGGAGTCTAAGTCTCTTTGTAAGTCATTAAGAACTTGCCTTATATATCTGGGTGCTCCTACATTGGGTCCATATATATTTAGAAACGTTATGTCTTCTTGTTGTATCGATCACTTTACCATTTTGTAATGACCTTCTTTGTCCCTTTTGATCTTTGTTACTTTAAAGTCTATTTTATCAGAGATGAGAATTGCAACTCCTGCTTCTTTTTGCTCTCCATTTGCTTGGTAAATCTGCCTCCATCCTTTTATTTTGAGCCTTTGTGTATCTTTGCATGTGAGGTGGGTTTCCTGGATAAAGCACACCGATGGGTTTAGGTTTTTTATCCAATTTGCCAGTCTGTGTCTTTTGATTGGTGCATTTAGCCCATTTACATTCAGGGTTAATATTGTTATGTGTGAATTTGATACTGCCATTTTGATGCTAGCTGGCTGTTTTGCCCGTTGGTTCATGTACATTCTTCATTTTGTTGATGGTCTTTAGCATTTGGTATGCTTTTAGGATGGCTGTAACTGGTTGTTTCTTTCTATGTGTAGTGCCTCTTTCAGGAGCTCTTGTAAAGCAGGCCTCGTAGTGACAAAATATTTGAGTACTTGCTTGTTCGTGAAGGATTTTATTTTTCCTTCACTTATGAATCTCAGTTTCGCTGGATATGAAATTCTGGGTTGAAAGCTCTTTTCTTTAAGGATGTTAAATATTGGCCCCCACTCTCTTCTGGATTGTAGAGTCCCTGCCAAGAGATCTGCTGTGAGTCTGATGGGCTTCCCTTTGTGGGTGACTCGACCTTTCTCTCTGGCTGCCCTTAGTATTTTCTTCTTCGTTTCAACCCTGGTGAATCTGACGATTATGTGCCTTGGGGTTGCACTTCTTGCACAGTATCTTTATGGTGTTCTCTGTATTTCCTGGAGTTGAGTATTGACCTGTCTTGCTAGGTTGTGGAAATTTTCCTGGATAATATCCTGAAGAGTGTTTTCCAGCTTGGATTCATTCTCTTCATCACATTCTGGTACACCTATCAAACGTAGGTTGGGTCTCTTCACATACTCCCACATTTCTTGGAGATTTTGTTCATTCCTTTTTGTGCTTTTTTCTTTAATCTTGGTTTCTCATTTTATTTCATTGAGTTGATCTTCAACTTCTGATATTCTTTCTTCTGCTTGGTCAATTCGGCTGTTGAAACTTGTGCATGCTTCGCGAAGTTCTCGTGTTGTGTTTTTCAGCTCCTTCAATTCATTCAGATTCCTGTCTAAGTTGTCCATTCTTGTTATATATTCCTCAAATCTTTTTTCAAATCTTTTTTCAAGGTTCTTAGTTTCTCTGCACTGGTTTAGTACATGTTTCTTTAGCTCACTGAAGTTTCTCATTCTCCACTTTCTGAAGTCTGATTCCGTCATTTTGTCACATTCATTCTTCGTCCAGCTTTGTTCCCTTGCTGGTGAGGGATTTTGGTCCTTTTTGGGAGGTGAGGTGTTTTGGTTTCTGGTGCTTTCCTCCTTTTTGCGCTGGTTTCTTCCCATCTTTATGGATTTATCCGCCTGTCGTCTTCGTAGTGGCTGATTTTTCAATTGGGTCTCTGTGTGGAAACTGAGATTGTTGATGATGAAGTATTTCTGTTACTTAGTTTTCCCTCTAATGATCTATCCTCTCTGCTGTATGAGTGCTGAGGTCCACTCCAGGCCCTGCTTGTCTGGGGTATACCTGCAGCAGCTGCAGAACAGTGAGGGATGATACCAGTTTCTTCTGCTGCTGCCCTTGTTCCAGAATGATGCCAGCCAAATGTCAGTCTGATTAGTCCTTTTCTGGGGTGACTCCTTTTATATACAGGGGTCAGGGAGCTGCTTGAGGAGACAGTCTGTGCTTTATAGGAGCTCCAGTGCTGAGCTGTGAGCTCCGTTGTTCATTCAGGGTTGTTGGGAGGTTGTTTATGTCTGCTGCAATAGAACTCATAAAACACCACTCTTTTTTTTTTCACCCTTAGATGCTCTGTCTCAGGGATTTGGGGATTTCTTTATGAGTATCTGTTGCACTGTCCTGCCCCACTAGGCGACAGTCTATTCACTATTTGCCTGCCGGGGCTCTGATCTGATAGCGTGGTTCCGCCCTGTTGCTGCCTGGTGGAGTCTCTCTGTTATGGCAGGTTGCCTATGCAATGGCAGGCTGCGTCAGTCCTGGGCGGTACTTAAGTGGAGGTGCACTTCATCAGCAATGGTGGACGCCCCTCCCTCACCAGGCTGCACCGTTCTAGATGCCAGCAGCAAAACTCTCATCTCCAAGCACCTCCATTCGCCGCCCTGCTTGTCCCTGTGAGCCTGGGACCCGCCAAGCCTGATCACCCAGCTCCCTGCCTCAGAGTCTGTCCTTTCTCTCTCTCTCTTCCTCTCCCCAAGCTGAAAAGTCGACTCTCTCACTGGCGCCCCAGGAGCCTGCCGATAGGGCACTGAAATCCGTGCGATCTCCCGTGCCGCTTCCCACTACCCCGGCCCACGCTTCCCAGGAAACTCCTGGTCTGGCTCATTGTCCAAGTTTCATTCAATCAGATGGACCTGCCAATCTGCCCTTCCAAATCTCAGATTGCCAGTTTAACAGGGCACCCAGACCAGTGAGTTCCACGCTGCGGCGCTGGCCAAAGAGCTAGCTGGAGCCGGCTGCGTTAGCCAGCTGCGCTAGGGTCCCATGTCTCTCCCACCACTGGAACATTCAACACTCTCTGGGCATAAAAGATCCATCCGAGAATGTGGCTAGGACTCACCGTCTGCACCTTCACCGAGAGCTGCAATCCTGAGTCACTTCTACGACGCCATCTTGCCTCCCTCCAACCCTGTACCTTTTCTTAATGTTGTTGGTCCTCTGACTAATTAATCTGGCTTACCATCTGCTAAGTCTTTAGGTGCTCAGGATGAAAAGGAGCATCCATGTGGTAGCCTTATGTAACCTTTCAGAAAACTGTGCTGGACCTTCATCTTTTCTCTGCATAACTTGGGTTATCTTGTGTATATTTGTGACCTTCTATTCTCTTTTTATTTTTCTTCAAGTAAGACTTCACTGTATCCAATCAGCCTCTGCATGCTTTCAGTGGTATTTGATTCCCACTGAGGGTAAGTTTTCGTAACTGGGTCCTCACATATTCCTGAGGATTCTGATTATCAACTGAACATGTTCTTCTAATTATTTAGACTTTTGTTACCTTATCTCTGCTAAAAAATATGCGATGAACCAGTGACAATCAGCCCAAATGGAATTATGAGTTGGGTGATGGGTGAAATCAGGCCACCTGAAGCTTGTGTGCTGTCAGTTTAGGATGGGTTGTTAGATTTCCTGTTTTAAAGAAGAAATAAAATAAAATGTATGTGAAGAAACAGTTTTTCTCAATATGCCTGTTCGCTTCTACTTTCACTTATAACTGCTCTCTCAGGGACATTGACATTCCAGACTTCGAACACAAAGAAGCCACTAGGAGAGAGAATATCACTGAGAAGAAGACTGCTATTGGAGAGATGCCAACAGAGGCCACACATACTTTTGTTTTTTTTTTTCTGGGTGGTCTAGAAATGTTCAGAATTTGTGAAAGCATTGAGATCTCTGCATTTTGAACTAGGGGCAATGCCTCTGGTTAAGAAGAGGATCATATTGGAGGAAGTCTTTTGTTGCTGAGTCAGCAAGAATCCTAGGAGCCTGCATTTTTTGGCTGGTGGAGCAAAATCTTTCCCTAACTGCCTGTTTTTTGCTAACACTGCTGCTGCTTGGTCCATTAATGATTGTGAGGTATAGGTTAAACTAAGTATAACCACGGGTCTATCTATGACAATTAGTCAAAGTGTCTTGGTTTGCCTGTAAACTTTTCCCATACTTTGAAAACAAGGGACCTGTCTATGTTCCCTTCTGTGAGCCAATAAGCTTTTAATGCCAGTCAGGCTATGTGACACAGAGTTCTGAGTCTCTCTAGTGTCACTGTCATGCCATAATCTCCACAAAATCCCTCCTGAATTTCTTTTGCATGGTTCACAGTGGAGTGAATTTACTTTGCATCTTACCTATTGACCTCTGTTAGGATATGAACAACCTCTGAGGAAGAGAGAGGGGCTACACACTGACTCTGCCCAATGTTAAAATTTGAAAATCTGCACTCTGCCCTCAGTCCCCAGCCCCTTATACTGCAACACACTCTCTGCATTTTTTTGCTTCCGACTGATAGTACTGCCCCTGTTTCAAAAACTTCTTGACATTGGAGAGTTCTTTATTCCCTCAACATTTTCTAGATTGTGAGGGCACCAACTTTAGCCTTATGCAGATTTCCCCTGGTAGTAGCTGGCCTCTAAATTTGCTCAGCATAAAGAGTATCCTGCAATGGACTTACAGTTACCACACATTATAACCATTAGCTTAATTGGGTTCTTTAACACTCACTTAGATATATACACCTCCCACCATCCACGTTTTGAGAAAACAAGATTGCTGAAACCAGTTACAAAGAGACAAAAATGAAACTCAAAGTTCCGAAATAAACTGGTATGTCATGGTTGATCAGGTCAGCCTTCCACACAAAGAAGGGCAAGTAAAGCTTTCCAGAATTAATGCTACTGAGTTACTGATATCCAGACTAAAGCAATGGTTCTTTCTCAGTTTTTTTAAAAATTTTTATTGCATTATAGGATTTGGGGTACATGTGCAGAACATGCAAGATAGTTTCATAGGTACACACATGGCAGTGTGTTTTGCTGCCTTCCTCCCCTTCATCCAAACTTGGTATTCATCCCCAGGCTCTCCCCCCAGTCCCCCCCACTTTCCCTCCCCCATTTCCCCCAACAGTCCACAGTGTATAGTAGACTGCCTCTCTGTGTTCATGTGTTCTTATTTTTCTTACCCACCTATGAGTGAGTATATGCAGTCCTTTTTTTTTCTGTTCTTGTGTCAGTTTGCTGAGAATGATGTTCTCCAGATTAATCCATTTCCTTACAAAGGACACAAACTCAACATTTTTGATTGCTGCATAATATTCCACGGTGTATATGTGCCACATTTTCCCAGTCCAGTCTATCATCGATGAGAATTTGGGTTGGTTCGAGGTCTTTGCTATTGTAAACAGTGCTGAAATGAACATTCGTGTGCATGTGAGATTATAGTAGAATGATTTATATTCTTTTGGATACATACCCAGTAATGGGATTGCTGGGTCAAATGGAATTTCTATTTCTAGGTCCCTGAAAAATCACCACACTGTCTTCCACAATGGTTGAACTAATTTACACTCCCACTAACAGTGTAAGAGTGTTCCAATTTCTCCACATTCTCTCCAGCATCTGCTGTCTCCAAATTTTTTAATGATTGCCATTCTATCTGGTGTGAGAGGATATCTCAATGTGGTTTTGATTTGCATCTCTCTAATGACAAATGATGAGCACTTTTTTATATGTTTGTTGGTCTCACGTGTGACTTCTTTTGTAAAGTTTCTGTTCACATCCTTTGCCCATTTTTGAAAGGGATTGTTTGTTTTTTTACAAGTTCCTTGTAAATTCTGGATATCAGCCCTTTGTCAGATGTGTAAACTGCAATAATTTTTTCCCATTCTGATGGTTTCTGATGCACTCTAGTGACTGTTTCTTTTGCCATGCAGAAGCTGTGGAGTTTGATTAGGTCCCATTTCTCTATTTTGGCTTTTGTTGCCAATGCTTTTGGTGTTTTGTTCATGAAGTCCTTGCCCACTCCTATGTCCTTACAAAGAGACTTAGACTCCCACACAATAATATTGGGAGACTTTAACACTTCACTGTCAATAACAGACAGATCAACCAGACAGAAAATTAACAAGGATATTCAGGAATTGAACTCAGACCTGGAACAAGCAAACCTGATAGACACTTACAGAACTCTCCACCACAAATCCACAGAATATACATTCTTCTCAGTAGCACATCACACCTACTCCAAAATTGACCACATAATTGGAAGTAAAGCACTCCTCAGCAAATGCAAAACAACTGAAATCATAACAAACAGTCTCTCAGACCATAGTGCAATCAAGTTGGGACTCAGAATTCAGAAAATAACTCAGAACCACACAGCTTCATGGAAACTGAACAACTGGCTCTTGAATGTTGATTGGATAAACAATGAAATTGAGACAGAAATGAAGAAGTTCTTTGAAACCAATGAGAATGAAGACACAACATACCAGAATCTCTGGGACACATTTAAAGCAGTCTGTATCGGGCAATATATAGCAATAAGTGCCCACATGAGAAGAGTGGAGAGATTCAAAATTGACACTCTATTATCAAAATTGAAAGAGTTAGAGGAGCAAGATCAAAAAAGCTCAAAACCTAGCCGAAGACAAGAAATAACTAAGATCGGAACAGAACTGTAAGACATGGAGACAAGAAAAACCCTTCAAAAAATCAATAAATCTAAGAGCTGGTTTTTTTTAAAAGTTCAACAAAATAGACAGACACTAGCCAGACTGATAAAAAGGAAAAGAGAGAACGACCAAATAGATGCAATAAAAAACGATAATGGGGAAATCACCACAGATTCCACAGAAATTCAAACCATCATCAGAGAATACTACAAACAACTCTATGCACACAAACTAGTAAATCAGGGAAAAATGGATAAATTCCTGGATGCCTGTGTCCTCCCAAGCCTAAACCAGGAGGAAGCTGAAACTATGAGTAGACCAATAACAAGGTCAGAAGTTGAGGCTGCAATTAAGAGACTACCACACAAAAAAAGCCCAGGTCCAGATGGGTTCACAGCTGAATTCTACCAGACACACAAAGAGGATCTGGTACCATTCCTTCTGAAACTATTCCAAATAATCCAAAAAGAGGGAACCCTTCCCAAATCATTTTATGAGACCAACATCATCCTGATACCAAAACCTGGCAGAGACTCAACAAGAAAAGAAATCTTCAGGCCAATATCCATGATGAACATAGATGCAAATGTCTTCAATAAAATCCTGGCAAACCGATTGCAACAGCATATTAAAAAACTTATCTATCATGATCAAGTAGGATTCATCCCGGGGATGCAAGTCTGGTTTAACATATGCAAGTGTATAAATGTAATTCACCACATAAACAGAAGCAAAAACAAAAACCACATGATTATCTCAATTGACGCAGAGAAGGCATTTGACAAAATTTAACAGCCCTTTATGCTTTCTCAGTTTTTATTCTTTGAGCAAATCTTCTCTGGAATTCTGCCTGGCTGTGCTCTGGTAAATCATTACCCCTGGGTTAATATCTACGTGGCAGTGACTTTAGGATCCCTGTAACCAAAACAGGCTGGAATCTCCTGTGAGGATGATTTTTCTCTACAGTTAATGAACTGCTATTTAATTCAAAAAAATAAAAGACAATATTCTTTTTGTTTGCTTAATATTAGAAGAAAGAGCTACGCTGTTTAGACACATTTTTTGAGCAATGCACACAATGTGAAATCAGAGAATTGGCAGATATTAGGTGTTGTAAAGAAGCATGCAGTATTTGTACAAACACAGACAGGCAGTCCAAACTTGCAGCCAAATAGTTACATTTATTGAAATTCATTGTTGGATTGCTAATTTTTTGAAGTGCTGGCACAGTTTTATTATGGTTATTGGTAACAGTTTTTCACTGGAAGCATTAGCCTTTGTAGATTACTTACATTTAAACCTAGCTATTTTGACTATATATATAAATATATAACGACTAGAGAGCTAATATGTCTACATCTTTGTTAAAGTTTTCAATTTCATTTACTAAGGTGGTAAAGTGCATCTATATTATTTTTAAAAGGTGATATTCACTAGTTGGCCTCCATTTATTAAGCAGCTCTCTGATGTTGATTTTGAAGCATTGGCAGTAGCTAAACAGAAAAACAGTACTTTTCGAGTGATTGTTTTACCAATATCATTATGGATTACTTAAACATGCACACACACACACAAACATGCATGTATATATATATATATATATATATATATATGTATATGTATATATATATGTATATGTGTATATATATATATATAGAGATAGAATAATATTATTGTATCGCTGTCAACTGAGATCATTTATTTTATTTAGTTAATTCATTTTTTATGTTATGGGGTTCCTGTGCAGATTGTGCATATTTATTACAAACTTACACAAGTGCCATGGTACTGATTTTGTGCATCAGTAGCCCCGTCATCTACATGAGTTATTTCTCCTAATGCTATGCCTCTTCAATGCTCACACTCCCTCTTATTTCTTTCTAATTCTACACAAAGACCCCAATGGGAGATGTTTCAATTTCTTCATCCATGGGTTCTCATTATTCAACACAGACTTTTGAGTGAGAACATGCTGTGTTTGGTATTTTGATCTTGTGCAAGCTTGCTGACAATAATGGATTTATCCATGTCTGTGTAGACAATATGAACTCATCTTTTTTAAATGACTGCAAAATATTCCATGGTGTAAATATGCTATATTTTCTTTACGTTGTCTATCACTGATGGGCATTTGAATTGGCAAAAAGTCTTGCTATTGTCAACACTACAGCAATAAACATATGTGAGGATGTATGTTTATAATAGAAAGATTTATAATCCCTTGGGTATATTCCAAGTAATGAGATTGTTGGGTCAAACAGTGTTTCTATTTCTATATATCTAAGAAAATGCCACACTTTATTTCACAATGGTTAAATTAATTTTCACTTTCCCAAACAGTGTAAAAGTGCTTCGATTACTGTGCATCCTTTGCATCATCAATTGTCTCATAATTTTTTAATAATCACCATTGTAACTGATGTAAGGCGGTCTATCAATGTAGATTTATTTGCTTCTCTTTAATGAGCGGTGATAATGAGCATTTTTTCACATGATTTTTGCTCACATAAATGTCTTCCTTTGAAAATGCCTCATATCCTATTTAAACTTCTTGATAAAGTTTGTTTTTGTAAATCTACTTTAGTTCTTTGTAGATTCTGAATATGAGCCCTTTTTCACATGAGTATAATGTAAAATTTTCTTACCATGCTGTCGGTTGATGTTGTACTCTATTAATAAGTTTCTTTTGGTCTGTGTGAGTGTGTTTGTGTGTGTGTTTGTGTGTGTGTGTGTGTGAAAATTCTTAATTATATTCCACGTGTCTATTTTGGCTCTGTAGAGACTTTTGGTATTTCAGTCATGAAGATTTTTTCCATGCCTATATCCTGGATAGTATTACCTATGTTTTCTACAGTTTTTTTTTTAAGGTTTTAGGCCTAATTTTGAAGTGTTTAATCTGTATGGAGTTAACCTCTGTATAATGTGTAAGAAAGGGATCCAGGTTTAGTTTTGTGCATATGGCCAGCCTGTTTTCAAAACACCATTTGTAAAATAGGGTCTTATTTTTAATTTTTATTTTCTTGATGTCAGCGAACTCATATTAGCTCAGAGCTTGTGTCCTGCCGCTTCTGAAACTTTTGATAATTTTCATGTTCCTTATAAAAAAATCACCTGGCCAAAATCCAAAGGTTTTTTTTTTCATATAAAATAAGTTCTCATTGCATAAATTTATAGTCATATAGTCGTGTCATTACACAGAAAGTTATTCTTCCTTTTATTCAAGAAGTTCTGGGTCTCTAAAAAGACTGTAATCTGGAAATTGTTTGACGTGCTGTACTTTACTCTATTACTAAATTGTTACCACTCAGAATAGTATTTTGTCCACTTTACCAGACAGTTTTGAGTTTATATAACATCAGTATGAGGCCATTTTTTTTCTAATTGATTTTACTTCCAGGTCCATGGTGATTTGTTAACCAATACCACAGGTCTCCTGAAGTTAAAGTATTCTAATTGTCAGTTTTTTATAGCTATTCCCCTGTTGCGTTTGATGGTTAAGTACTGCAACATGTCACCTACACTTCAGGATCTACTTTCTCTCATGGTATTGAACTTTTGTAGTTGATAGAGTACAGTTCTCACCAGCAGATTCAAAATAAGAAAAATTACTAGAGTACTAATTTAAGATGCAGTTAGTTTATTAGTTTACACACTCTGTGTCCCCAGTTTCATTGGTGCCTTTTTATGTGTGTCTATACCAAGTTGAAGGATTCAATTATTTTCAGTCAGTGCCCTCTCTCTAACTGTAGACATGTGGCAAAGCTGAACATGCATCTGTCTGTGCCAGTCAGTCATTTGTACAATAAGAGCCTTTGATTTTGGCTCTTTCACTACAGATGATAAGAGTTTCTCAGCGAAATTAGAAGATGTGGGGCTTGGTATGTAATTCTAAAACTAATAAACAGAATTACTGAGTTTCTTCTTTTCTAGAAGCTGAGAGACAAAATTTCCGATTTTTTTTAATTTCCCCTCATTTTGTTCACTGTACTTTGGAGCTACTAAGCAGTTTCATTCTGTTCTTTAAAGTTTCACATATGTTTCACTGTATTATGGGTAGGGTTTCTAAACTCCTGGTTTCTCACAGTCTGTTAAAATTTACTCGGGGTGGCTGGCAAATTGTAAGAGAAATATTATGTAACTTATTCTATAATAATCTCCAATCTTTTGTAACGCCAAATGGTCTCATACTTTTGCTGGGCTGCAGTGCAATTGTGCATACTCAGCTCACTGCAACATCTGACTGCAGGTTCAAGTAATTCTCCTGCCTTCTGCCTCCCAAGCAGCTGGAATTACAAGTGCCCATGGCCATGCTCAGATATATGTGTATATATATTGTATTTTTAATAGAGATGAGATTTCACTATTTTTGTCAGGCTGTTCTCAAATTTCTAACTTAGTCATCCACTCACCTCAGCCTCCCAAAGTTACAGGTGTGAGCCGCTGTGCTCAGCCAAAGGCAAAATTTTTAATTAGACTCATTAAAGAATCCAGTTAATATGATAGAACATTACATCTTAGAGTAGAGATAAGGTATAATAAAAGTCTCCCCAGAAAAGTTTGTAAACACACACATTTGAACTCTATATTCTAAATTTTTACTCATGTAAACGTTGTGCTGAATGGCTGTCTCATGGGGAGGTCCAAAAGGATTAATCAATAATAGTGTGTATTTGGGGCTGAAAAGCCAACATCCTTTATTGTGTTGTAATCATTATTTTACCGATATTGAAAAGACTAACAATAAACTAAGAAATCAAGTAACACTACAGATCAGATATAGGAGATTCATAGTTACTCTTATAGCATATATAGTCTGAGTGATAGTCACCCTGGCAACTGCCAGTATTGTAATGGCCTCCATTACTGAGTAACTACAAACAAAACAGCAAATGTATGGCAATTTTTGACTAAGATTTTAAAGTACCTTCATCATATAGATCTACAGTCCCAAGAAATAGCTACATAGAAAAGTGTTTAGATTTTCTATCCTAGTGAAAACCTTATTTCTGTGAGTCACTATTTGACTACAAAAGAACATTTGCTATTTGTATTAATAAAGGTCTTATGTTATTTGTTAATACTAGGATGCAAAGCTGAAATAAGTGCAAGCACCATATCACTTGAGAGACTTATGAGTGAACACAATGATGGCCTCAAGGAAACAGAGGATAATGTTAATAACACAAAAGTTGTAAATGTAGAAATTCACATGAGGTGGCTGATGAAATATTTGGGACTATTAAGGATGATATAATATTACAGTCACAAAACGTTGGAAGGCTGAATGGCTTTAATATGTCTGAGTGAAGATAGCCAGTTCTTACATTAATGCTTTAGGTCATAAAGTACAGACAAGGGATAATAAAATACTTCACAGTTAAGTCTCTTTACCACACATTGCTTTGTCTCCCCTCTTTTACTCATGCAAATAGCCTTTGTGCTGGATGGACTCTCAGTGGATTGTCAAAGAGAATGTCCATTAATGATGGTTTTTTCTGTGCCTGGAAACAAAACATTTAATTATTTTTAAAACCATGATTTTAAACATATTACCCATATTAACTGTTTATAAATGTGTTGACATAGAATCCCTGCTATTCCATATATACAAAATCAATGTGAGGATAAATGGGGAGCTTGGATTGGTTAACCACAATTTGCCTTTGCAAGCAGTTGACAATCCCATAGCTCAACGCTTACTATACTCTAGCCTGTGAGAGAGCATTTTATTTATTCATCCCTTAGTCAGGGTTTGTAGTAAAGACCTCAACAGGTGGTGACAAACATCTCAGCTGATAATCTTGATGTGGTTAATACAATAACAATTGACAAATCAGGAATGTCAAATGTATTTATTTTGTATAATTCTATGAATGGATACTACCAGAGTCTATCAGTGTTCTTCATATTATTGGAAATTTTTTACTTGGCATCATTATATCAGATTATATTAAGTCACAGAATGCCAGAAACTGCAAATTCAATGAAGAAACTTTCTTTTCAATATTATGTTCCTCTAAAACCACTTCTGGTATCAACTTGTGTATTTTTTATGGTTCTCTGAGAACAGAGCGACAAAACAAATATATAGAGGTGAGTTTATGAAGTCTTAACTTACAAAACATCGATATTCCACAATAGGCTGTCTGCAAGTGAAACAGAAAAGAGAATCAGTGTGAATCTCAAAACTATACAACATGGAGTTCTGCATGGGGAGAGAGAGAGTATCTGTCACAGGAGAAAAATATAGGCTAAGAGGCTAAGCACGTCTCATATTTTTCCCCATGTTTTTCCACCTATTTTGAATTCATAGAGAGTTGAATAGATTATGTTTACCCAACTTAAGGGTGGATATGACACCTCTACTACACTGACTCAAATGTTAATCTGTTTTGTGGAACACCCACAGAGACATATAAAGGAATTAATGATATGTACCTCTCAATACAAGCATGGAAGTCTCCTGGTCATAAATCTGAATATTTTCATCGTTAATTAACCTATAAGCCAGTGACAGAAAAAATTCTGGGGGCTAGACTGCTGTACAAAATTAAAAACCAATAATGTTTTTTATATATATCACACCCACATATGCTCATTAATCTAATTAGCAAGCAGTATCTTGTTTCTTTGAAGCAGATACATTTGTTTTAGTCAGCTAGACTCAAAGACTTCTTAGATTAACAGCTTTGGCAGTTACCAGATTACCACTTTGTAATATCTACAAATTAAACATGATGATGAGTCAGGGAATCTAGTTGGATTGGTTGCATGGTGCTCTCTGATGACAGCCAACATCCATTTTCTAGGCCACTTGAAACACTCTAATGTTGTAACAGTGCATTCATTCATACACCATTGAGTCAGAATCTGCAGGACAGATTATTGCACTGGTGGCATGCATGTCTCAGTTAGTGATCTCAACATAATTGAAAATACAAGTGGTGCTCCATGCAAACAAAGGGGATATGATAGCTGTCAAAGCTATCATGCTCAAACACAGAGTGAAGAAATATAATCACCACTGCAAAAAAAATGAATAAAGAAAACAGTAGATTCCCCATAATGGAAAGTAAAGAAGAATACAATCAAGTAAATAAATCAGTAAGGCGTTGGTTTCAACTGAAGATTACCAATAATGGTGAGACAGTGTTTCAGTCCTGAGTTTTCTTATGAGACAACAATTATCAGCACAGCAATGGCGGCTTATGAAGGGCTGAAAAAAGTTTTTAAGGCTAGTGAGAGTTGAATCTTTCAAAATAAATTAAGCAATGTAATACAATCTAATTTCTCTAATAATCTTTGGTCACCAGAAGAGAGAAACTTAGAACTAGATACCTGGCTAAAAGTGGGAAGTAATCTGAAACAGATTTACATTTTTTTTAAAAAAAAACAGGTTACTCTAACATTTCTAACATCATGGGCATTAGTAAGAGTGGTCCCAGTTTTATTATATGTACAATGTCCAATAAGAGAAAATAGAAGAAGCCATAATCTCCCTTAATACCTTCAGCGCCTTTCTCAACCCAGCTATCCTGAGGTAAAGATATGAAGATAACAGAGGTTTCTTCTGAGCCTGGTCTTACAATGAGTAAAAAGAAAAAAAGACAAAACAGGTTCTGCAGTTATGAATTCTTGTTTTAAGCAAGCAGCATTGGAAGGGAATCTCTTTGCCTTGACATAAAATTAAAGATCAGCATGGCAGTGAGACACATGAACCCATCTCTTCTGGCAGTCCTAAAGTGCTTAGAGAACACATTCAGATAAATGGAGTTTCTTGCCAGTCATGAAAGAAATAATTGAGGTTTTAGCAGACAACTTTGAAATGAACCCATGGGACTAGTCAATGCTATCTCAAACAACTTTGAAGCCCAGCCTTTTTAAAAGGGCAAAATATATTAAGTTGTGTGAAAAAAAGCCAAAAGTAATCAGGAGGCAGGGCAAAATATCCTAGCTGCTATGTTCCAGGAGAAGAGTCCCATGCTCACTACAAAAATTATATTTTGGTCATCAGGCATATAACCAAATATATTTTTCTGTTTTTAGACCTGGGACAAAATTTCTCAGAGAATAACTCAACAGGCATCTTTTTGTAAATGTTCATAAGAGGCCTTAGGAGCCATTTGTTAAATTTATTGATCATTTAACCCAGGCATATAAAAGACAAATTATTTACAGTCAGTATGCTGGTATTTCATTTTTGCAATTGACTTGTGAAAACACCAGTGTGGATTGCAGGCAGTTAGGTAAAAAGCAGCCATAGTGAGAAAACTTACACAACCAAGCAAACTAGTAGAAACATAATGCCAAAATTTTGGCTATGACATTAAGGCCTTTTAGAACAAAAAGAAAGAGAAACTGATTGTTTTTCCATGTTTGAGTAAGGTTATATGAGAAGGGACTGCCCAAAGAATAGAGACAAAGGTAAATCAGAGAAAGAACCTGATTCTGGCTGGTCACACTGTCTCTCACCTTTCATCCCAGCACTTTGGGAGGGTGAGGTGGGTGAATCACAGGGTCAAACAATCAAGACCAGGCTGGCCAACATGATAAAACCCATCTGTTCCAAAAGTTAAAAAAAAAATGATTAGTTGGAAACGATGCTGTGTGCCTGTTATTTCAGCTATTCAGGCAGTTGAGGCAGAAGAAATTGTAGGACAAACACCTGGGAAGTGATCGTTTCAGGGAGCTGAGAGAAGGCATTAGAAAACCAATGTAAATACAAATATAATAAAAATTGTAAACTCATAGATAATGAGACAAGAAAATTTATGGGGGGCCAACCTTGAGAAATGTTTTAAATTGGGGCAATGATAACAGCATTCCTCAGCCAGTGAGAAAGCTCATACTTCTCTCTTTAAGAGCAGCCACCACTGAAATCACAGGGTTAGAATTACTCAGCACACGTGATTGAAGGTTAAAAAAATAAGAAGACCCAAAAGAAACATGACTAGAATCTGACAGCTGCTGCCATTGAAAGCAGTGGGATTAAGCCGAAGATTGTCTACCCTATCCAGAAAAGGAATTAAGGAGCTCATAAAAGTTATTGATAGTGATTATCAAGGTGAAGTGTTTGTGCTGATGGAATGAAAATGATTTTATATTCTTCCCCCCTGGGTCACATATAGATAAGTTACTAATCCTACCATACTGCCTTCTTAATGATGAAGAAAAAATAAGGTGAAAATAAAGTTTCAAAATCACAGAGACCACAGCAGCTTATTGGAATCAAATGATCATGGATCAGAAACACATGGTTACCTTAAATATTGGAAGTATAAATTAAACTGGCTTTCTGGACACAGGAGTGAATATTTTAATTATCAGTGCTCAAAACTGACTGATAACTTGGCCTCGTATAACATAGGAACAAAAGATTGTTGGCATTAGTGAATCACATATAACAAATTACAGCACACACCTGCTGATGTTCTGTTATCCACAAAAAGAAAGTCATTGATACAACCTCCCATCATGCGCATCCCTGATAAGTTTTGGGGATGTAATGCAGTAGCCTAACAGTGGTGGATCTGTAGACCTCTTTCTAGAAATGGCCACTGTTGTTATGTCTGCCCTACCATCATGTGCCCATCTCAAGATTCTCTCTGGGTAGAACAATGATCCCTGAAAAGAAATAAGTTACTTTTGGACTTATGGTTTACAAAGCTCTGATTACAGTGCAATCAAACTGATAGTCCATGAATTAGTAACTGAACAATTTCTGACAAAACATAATCAACTTCAGCAAGTCCTTGGAACTCACTCCTTTTTATCAACCCAAAAAAACCTGGCAAGAGAAGACTTTGCATAACTTATGTGCTATTAACATTAAATTGTAAGCTACAGGGCTTCTGCAGCTCAGAATTTACACAGTGATTTATTTAGGACTGGCCTATAATTTTTGTTGATGTAAAACAGTATTTTCATACAATTTCTTTAGCAGAAAAGAACAGGAAATATTTTCCTTTACCATAACAGCTATTACTAATAAAAAGCTGGTTTCCCTATTTCATTGGAAAATATGTGCATCCTTAAGGAATGCTGAACAGTCTTACAATGTGTCAGTGTTTTGGAAATCAAGGTCTACCTCCCAGTAGAATAAAAGTTTACAATGTCAAGATATATTCATTTTATGTATACTATTTTACTGGTAGCTGTGAAATAGCCTGTACTTTTAAAGATGTATTCCTCTGTCATGTAGAGAATGCCCATTGAAGAGGTTTATTTATTGCACTTGAGAAAGTACAAATATCCTCACTCTGGAAGGAACTTGTATAGATATTGACTTCCAGTTCAGTTAGACCTGAAACTGTAAACTAAATACCAGCATCTTACATACACTGATGAATGATTATGCAAAATTACTAGGAGATGTAAATTGAATTTGTTTCATCTTAGGGATTCCTACTTAAAAAGGCAGAACCTGTTTTTATTTTTAATTTTATTTTAAGTTCTGTGGTACATGTACAGATGTTGCAGGATGATTGCACAGATTCACACATGCCATGGATTTTTTTTCTATCTCCATCACCCACTGTTACCGACATCAGATGTTTTTTTCAGTGTTACACCTTCCCAACTTAACCACACCTGACTATGTTCCCACCCACCATTGTACCTCCCCTATGACCTCAACCCCTAGAAAACCCCAGTGTGTTATTTTCATCTCTCTGTCCCCATATGTTATCATTGTTAAACATCCAATGAGGTAAATCAGACAGATTTTATCTAAGCCACTCAATGCCTGCAGTTTTCTTTTTGGGTCCACAGTTGGATTGCACTGTAATCAGAGCTTTGTAAACCATTGCAATCTCATTTTGCTTGACAAGTCTCCTAACTAGTGAATGCCCACGACTCTTGGTAAACAACAGCTATAGGAACCTCCAGCCCGCTGTGTACCAGGTTCCTCTTCTAATGTGTTTGTTCTAGTTTTGTAAAATTCTGCTTCAGATGTACTACCCCTATCCACTGTCCTAGAATAGATATAAACACAAATCACACCCCCTTTTCAGGGCTCAGATATTTTAGAATGTGAGCCACCACTCAGTTGCCAGCAATAAGTGACTCCTAATTGAAACTCAGACTGTGGTGCTTTTCTTCTAACTCACTTGGACATTGCAACCTATTTGGGAGACACTGAAAGATCGCTTTCCATCGATGATCACACCCCTCTAAGCTCCCATGAACTGCATGGAATATATTCTGCAAATTCCCCCTGAGACTTTCCAGGGACCCATAGGCCATTGTCTTCTGGAGGGTATCAGATTACCATGAAGGTGCCCAATGAAATTTTAAACCTGAGTCCTCAGTTTCAGTCTGTGAAGGTAAGTGAGATCTGATTGTGTCTCTGAGAAAAAAAAACAATGACCATGACAGGCATTCTCCCTCATGACTGTGTTAACACTTCAGCATGCTGTAGGACATTCTTTCAGTTTTATTCATTGATTTTGTCTGTTTCAATTTAGTGTTATTTTCTTTTTGTTTTCTCTGTTGTGTTTCAATTAAATAATGCATATGTCTTTATCCAAACACTCCTAAGTGGTTTGGCCACATTTCAGAACCAGATGGCCAGCAGGTAAAAGGCAGAAGTCAGAGACAGAGAAAATGACTGAAATGGTGGCAGAATTATGGGCAGACTCATACTGGTACATCTCAGCAGCTTTCAGGACACTCTGTGGAAAACAGAGATGACACCATCCTGTGGTAGGTTGAGGCTTCCTTAGACTGAAGCTGTGGGTCTGAGGAGACTAAAGACAATCTCAGAAAAGTGGTTCCTGGTTTCAGGTTTGCCAGTAGACATTGTGGGCCCCAGAATATCACTATTTAAATAGACTTTATTATTATTCCTGAGGCTGCAGAGGCTGAGGTTAGTCTCTGATTGGCCTGGCCTTGTGGCATTAATAAAGACTTATTTAAAATCTAAACAACTTTAGCAGGTTATTATTAGTGACCTTCAATGAAGTATATTTCTGCACTGTCAAAACTAGAAACAACCATTAAAAAGATCAAAGTAGTTAAGTGCATATGATGGTTGATTTTAAAAGACTATTAGGCAGCAGTTGATAATAAAAAATTAATATTTTATGAATGCCCAGAGCATCTTCATGGCCCACCTAGGCTTTTGTTAATCACTCTCACTTTACCTTTGCAGGAGTCTCTATGGCAGTTGCTAGCAGAATTTCTATTTTGCAAGTAAGAGGTTACAGGAATCTGTCTAGAGTCACACACCTGAGTATTGAAAGATCTACATATAAACAGGCACAGGTTGTTTCAAGAATGATGCAGATGTCATAGGTAGATGATAATAAGGATCCAATTTGCACATGCTGTGAGGGCCAGACAACTGAGGGGTCAGCTCCATATGTACACAGAGGCAGAGCAGATCAGCCTGCCCTTCTCTTTTCCTTACAATATACTTCTCACCAGAGGAAGATCATAGAGTGCCATGAGCATGCTCAGAAATCACTGCTACGTAGCATAAATATGAAGAAAGCAAAACAGACAAAATACTAGGAATAAACACCACAATGAAAGCTTGTTTTTTCTTTAGATGGCAGGGTTTCATGTGTCTTCTTGTAAGACTCTCTCTTCCATTCTTCAAAATAGATATAAATTTAAGTATTGAGTCAGGCTGCAGGGCCAAGGGTGCTGCTCATAAAAATCTACTACACAACCCTGGTCCCTGATGTGGGATCTTTGCTGGTGGATTCCCCCTCCCTGGGGTCTGACCTAATTCTTGTGTCTGGGCCATCTCACCACTGTGCCCACTTTATGCCTTGATTCCTACCTGAGTAGCCAGAGAACCTGAATAGTTAAGATGGTTGCACAGTCCATTAGTTAAAGTGCTTGCCAGTCATTGAATTTTAGATTATCATGTCTCCAGGCAGGTCTAGACCCAAGCCTTGTTGTTCCCATGGTCACCAATACACATAATATGGTGGCTGTTTTCTGCATTCCTTACCCTGTCATCTGCATTAGGTAATATTCCTCTTGCTATTCCTACCCAATGCCCCCACTCTTTTCTATTTCCTTTAACCCGCAGGCCCCAGTGTGTGATGTTTTCCTCTGAGTGTTGATGTGTTCTCACTGTTCACCACCCCCTAATAAGTGAGCATAAGCCATGTTGTGCCTGTTTGCTGAGAATCCTGGTTTTCACTTTTATTTGTATCCCTGAAAAATACATGATCTCATTCTTTTTGATGGTTGCAAAGTATTTGATGCTGTATGTATGTAACATTGTCTTTATGTAGTATATCACTGATGGGCCTATCGATTGGTTCCAAATTTCTGTTCTTGTAAACACAGCTACAACGAACATATGTGTACATGTGTCTTTATAACAAAATGACTGCTACATTTTTCACTATATACCCAGAAATGGTATTGTTAGGTCAAATTGTATTTCTATTTCTGAATCTTTGAAAAATTGCCACACTGTCTTCTACAATGGTGGAACTAATTTACACTGTCACCAATAGTGTAAAGGCTTACCTATGTGTTAATACTTTCATCAGCGTCTATTGTCTCTTGATATTTTTAATTATGTACATTCCAGCAGAGGTGAGGTTGTATTCCAATATGGTTTTAACTTGCATTTCTACAATGACCACTAATGATGAGTTTGTTTTTACGTTTGTTGACTGCATAAATGATTTCTTTTGAAAAGTGTCTGAATATATCTTTTTCCACTTTTTATGCATCTGACTGTTTTTACCTTGGAAATTTGTTTAAGTACTCTGTAGGTTCTGGAAGTAAGTTTCTTGTAAGATGGGTAGATTGCAAAAATATTTTTATATTTTCTTGGTTGCCAGTTCACATGATTTATTTTTTATTTTATTTTATTTATTTATTTATTTATTTATTTATTTATTTATTTTTGCTCTGCAGGAGCTCTTATTTGTCCATTTTGTTGCCATTGCTTTTCATGTTTCATCATACAGTCCTTGACCATGCCTATGTACCAAATGGTATTGCCTAGGTTTTCTTCTAGGGTTTTTATGGCCTTAGGCCTCATGCTTAATTTTTAATTTATCTCAAGTTATTTTATTTATGATTAATAAAGAAGATATTCTGTTTTATTTTTCTGTATATGGCTAACAAGTTCTTACTTTTTATTTTATTTTATTTTATATTTTAGATTTTTTGACATGGAGTTTCACTCCTGTTACTCTGGATGGTGTGCAAGGGCACTGTCTTGGCTCACTGCTTCCTCTGTCTCCTGGGTTCAGGCAATTATCCTGCCTCAGACTTCTGAGCATCTAGGAATAAAGACACACACAACAATGCCCAGCTAATATTTTGTACTTTAATAGAGACTTGGCTTCACTATATTGACCAGGATGGTCTCAATATTTTAACCTCATGATCCACCCACCTTAGCCTCCCAAAATGCTGGGACCACAGGTATCAGCTACCAACCTCAGCCAAACCAGTTTGTTTCAACACCATTTACTAAAAATGGAATTCTTTCCTCATTGCTTGTTTTGCTCTGGTTTGTCAAAAATTAGATGATTTTAGCAGTTATGCATTATTTCTGAGGTATCTGTCCTGTTTGATTTGTCTATTCTCTGTTTTTATACCGATAGAGTGTTCTCCTAAGAACATAACAAATTATTTTTAAATAAACAAGAAATTTATAGATCAATTAAGATAATAATCATAAAAGACAAGAAAGTAAATATTAGCATAATTATTTTATACTTGTAATAATTTTATGATTTTAATTACGTCAAACATGTGCTCTTCCATGAAAATTCACAGACTGTTGAAATGCATTATTATAAGAATGACTCATTTATATATTTTCTAAGCTTCTCCTTTTATAGATGAAAATACTCAGAGGCTAAATGTGAAATAATACAAATTACTGAGAAAGGCGTGACAATGGTCTACAGAGTACTCTGTGTGTGTCTTTTCAACTCAACTATAAATCGAGTAAGAAAAAATTAATATAGTGCAATTATTTTGAAATTCCAGAGTTCATCTGAAAGTTTACATCTTAAAAAGAAAATCTTCATAGTAAAAAACAATTAAGTGGTCAATTTTATGGCACTAATTAACAATAGTTCTTTATTTTTTATTAAACATATCTATGGCATGGTAACTGGAAACTTTCTGAAGCAGCTGGTGAGAGTCAGAAAAGCAGAAAACACGTTCCCTTAAAACTCTCAATAGAACTAATGCACTGAATGGTTCATCTAATAACAGATGTCCTGACAAATGGGGAAATCATTGTTTTATTCTTAAACCCTCTGTAGACTTGCTTTTTTCCAGTTAAAGCAACATTCTGAATATAAGCTAAAGAGCCAGGACATATTATTTCTGTTTTCATTCTTTTTATTAATTTTATTTAATTTCCTCAATATTTTCTCTTAAGAAATCCGACATTGGTAGACAAAAAATATTCAAATACATACATACACAGGAATTAATATATTTTTGTGATTATTTCATGTACTCCAGAACAGTGCAGACCTAAAACGGGCAGAAAAGTAAATTTGGTAGGAATGATTTCTTCTACAGAAAGAGCCTACATGATGAATAAACAAAACCCTTTGCAGCAATGCAGAAAAATCTGTTCTGATTTTCAAATTAACAGCATTTTAATGTTTAATTGCACTTTCTCTCTATTAATAAAATCAAAGAACATAAAGTGAAAATGAAAACTACAGCTCTTTCCAGAAACAAGCAATAACATCAAACAGAAAGTTTTTCTAGTGATCCCAAGTGAGTGGTTTAATAGAAAATAATTTTGAAATTAATGTTCATAAGAATGTGTAGAATAACCTAAAGAAACATAAAAAAATATGGATAAAATAACTAACAAAAAAGCAGGTGAAAATATGTTAAATACTTAAATATCAAAGAGAGAAAATAAAACAACTGAAATAAAAATTCACTGTAACAAATTAAAGGTAGGCCTGAGTACAGGAAAGATCAAAATATCAGCAAACCTAAAGAACAATTAATTGAAATTATTATTCCAGAACAAAAAAGATAAGAGTTGAAGACATATGAACACTTCCTAGAAACCTGTGGTAAAACATCAAGTAGCCATACTTACACATTTTGGTGGCTTCAAAGAAGAGACAGGAAATCAGGAAGAATATTTAAAAGGCAGTGGTCAAAAATGCCACAAATGTGGGGAAATTAAAAAAAAGCAAATTCAAACGCTCAACACGCACTTCAAATATAATAAACACAAAGACACACTCCAACGTACATGATAATTGAGACATTTAAAAGAAAAACAAAAAAATCTTGAAAGCAGCAAATGAAATAATTAATTATGTAAAAACAACTTTCAAATATTATTCATAATATTGTACTTGAAAACTCAGAGACCAGAAAGTGGTAGACAAGATATATTTACATTAATTAATACATTTACTTAATTAGATATAATTAATACATTTAATTAATTACTTTTCAAGTAATTAAAAAATCTTTCAAACAGAATACTTTTGTGCAAAAAAGTTGTTTAAAGAAAGTGAGGGACAAATTATGATATTCCCAGATAAATTGTGGGGCCTTTCTCTAGCACATGGCCCTTTAAAAAATGCTGCCTAGGGTACTTAAAGTTAAAACACACAGACACTAAATAACAGTATAAAAAAATTCAAATTAAAAAAGACAAATATATAAAGAATTATGACAGGTCAAACATTAACAATGTGTAGCTCCACAATATGTTCTATAAATAATTTTAAAAATTAACACATATAATAAAAGTTATCACAAAAATTTGCATGTGTTTTTGACATACAATAATTACAGATACAATTTTGAGAACTGAATAAATAAAGTGACAAGACCAACATACTAAGTATAAATTTTCATTCGGTTGCAGGTAAGGTAGTACGACTTTAAAAATCTCATAACTTTAGAATGTTCAATATTGTTGTCATGGCAACGACAAAAGAGAGTAACAGGCATGTAGAAAGCTTTGTGCACTATATAAGAGACAAAGCTGTGAATTTAGCTAATCTTACCTAAAGCTACCTAGCCAGCTATCTTGGCATCATAAGACCAAGTCCAAGCTGTCCCACCAGAGATTAAGTGTGAAGAGGCTAAGGCTCTTTGACTGATTCTTCACACATCTTTGACTTCACAAGTGTCCACAGAGACACTCGTTTATACATATCAGCTCTTTAAACACTGGAGGAAGAAAGAAGTCGCTATGGAGATACACAACTGAAAAAAGCTTGGCACAGCAAGTGTCTCTCTCTTCATGGCTTCCCAGGAATTTGAGGTTGAAGCTATTATTGACAAAAGACAACATCAAAATGGAAAAACAGAGTATATGGTTTGGTGGAAAGGTTATAACAAAGAGGATGACACTTGGGAACCAGAGCAGAACCTCACAAACTGTGAAAAATGTATTTATGACTTTAACAGACAACAGATGGAAAAGCAGAAAAAATCGACAGGGAACAGAACAAGGACAACTTCTTCAAACAATGTCAGAAAATGAACTTCCAGAACTTCCACATCCAGCTTCTCTAAGAACGTTCCTAGAAGGACATTGACTGGCAAACACCACAAATCCAAAAACAACCAGTTGTTTGTTGCCAGACCAAACATCGGAATAATCACATCTGCATTTCTCACTGACCCAAAAAATTTGGAGCAGAGAAATTCAACTATCAAGTCACTTGTACCTCAGAGACCAGTTAAAAGCCAGAGCAACGTTAGTGCCATTTTGAAATCTGAGAAACTATATTCTGTGACAGCAGTTCAGGAAACATAGGTGGTTTTTAAGGCAGCAGAAGAGAAACCCATCAGAATTTCATCAGATCCTGACACAGAACATGATGGAATAGAAAACAGGAGCCACACACAACCAGCGGGGCCTCAGATGTCTGATTCAGTCACTGCTTTCATGCCCACAGAGTCAGATAACAAAGAAGCTATAGTGGTACTGATGGACCCTTCAACAGTCAATGGAACAACAAACAGGCATACATCTGTTTCTAGGGTGAAAGGTGGAAAAAGAGAGATTATTGATGATAGAAAAGACCAGCCTTTCATCAAGCGGATGTATTTCACCATAAGGTTAAAAGAAAGTGCAAACAGATACAGAGACATTGTAGTAAAGAAAGACGATGGATTCACACAGATATTGCTATCTACTATATCAACAGAAAAAAATGCACTAAATACAGAAGTTATTAAAGAAATCATGAATGCTCTGGAAAGGGCTGCTGTGGATGACAGCAAGTT
The DNA here is from genome assembly GCA_031835075.1 of Saguinus oedipus. Taxonomy (NCBI): domain Eukaryota; kingdom Metazoa; phylum Chordata; class Mammalia; order Primates; family Cebidae; genus Saguinus; species Saguinus oedipus. Next base: position 2,348 of record JASSZA010000262.1, on the reverse strand, counting down.
TGTGTTATTCAGCGCAGCTGGCAGTGTCTTTACTCTGGTCTTGACTTTGGGCACATTGTGAAGAACTTAAGGAATGACAGAAACAGAATGAGCACTGAGATTGTGGACACCATTAAGAGCTTTGTGAATGTTTTCATTCATTTTAAGAAAATTCTTGTTGTACCTGTCAATGGTCCAGCCATTGGACTAGGTGCATCCATACTACCTCTTTGTGACTTGGTTTGGGCTAATGAAAAGGCTTGGTTTCAAACCCCATATATGACCTTTGGACAGAGTCCAGATGGCTGTGCTACTCTTACATTTCCAAGAATCATGGGAGAAGCATCGGCCAATGAACTGTTGAATGGTGGGAGAAAGCTGACAGCACGGGAGGCCTCTGCCAAAGGCCTGGTCTCTCAGGTGTTCTTGACTTCAACTTTCACCCAAGAGGTTATGATTCAAATTAAGAGGCTTGCCTCCTATAATCCTGTTATGATACAAAAGTGTAAGGCCCTTGTTTCCTCTAATATTATGATGGAGTTGGAACAGGCCAATAAGAGAGAGTGTGGAATGCTGAAGAAAATCTGGAGCAGTGCAGAAGGGATAGAATCCATGTTAAAGTATGTTCAAACAAAAACTGATGAGTTTAAATAACCAGTGTGTCTCCTTAGGACACAAGAATGGAGATTAGCAGAATATATAATTACCTGAATATTCCCTACTTCACCTTCATAGTGCAACATAATTTCAATAATAGCTAGGACTTGGAGAAAGAATTGAAAACATCTAAGCTCTTTCTTTAATATTATTAAGAAATTGTTAAGCATTGTAAATTTAAAAGAAACAATAAATCAACTTATCTGCTCAAATATCATTATTGTATGCACATGAGAGCTGAAATTAAAAAGCAGACTGGTGAGCACTACATTTTTTTTCCAAGCTCTAATTGTTACTATTACTAAATAAGGTGAGACTGGTGGTCTATTCCATTTAAGTAATAGAAAAATTTGTGTGATGTGGTGCTGAGAAGAATGTATATTCTGTGGATTTGGGGTGGAGAGTTCTGTAAATGTCTATCAGGTTTGCTTGTTCCAGGTCTGAGTTCAAGTCCTGGATATCCTTGTTAATTTTCTGTCTGGTTGATCTGTCTGCTATTGACAGTGGAGTGTTAAAGTCTCCCACTATTATTGTGTGGGAGTCTAAGTCCCTTTGTAAGTCATTAAGAACTTGCCTTATATATCTGGGTGCTCCTACATTGGGTCCATATATATTTAGAATCGTTATCTCTTCTTGTTGTATCGATCCTTTTACCATTATGTAATGACCTTCTTTGTCCCTTTTGATCTTTGTTACTTTAAAGTCTATTTTATCAGAGATGAGAATTGCAACTCCTGCTTTTTTTTGCTCTCCATTTGCTTGGTAAATCTTCCTCCATCCCTTTATTTTGAGCCTTTGTGTATCTTTGCATGTGAGGTGGGTTTCCTGGATACAGCACACCGATGGGTTTTGGTTTTTTATCCAATTTGCCAGTCTGTGTCTTTTGATTGGTGCATTTAGCCCATTTACATTCAGGGTTAATATTGTTATGTGTGAATTTGATACTGCCATTTTGATGCTAGCTGGCTGTTTTGCCCGTTGGTTCATGTACATTCTTCATTTTGTTGATGGTCTTTAGCATTTGGTATGCTTTTAGAATGGCTGGAACTGGTTGTTTCTTTCTATGTGTAGTGCCTCTTTCAGGAGCTCTTGTAAAGCAGGCCTAGTGGTGACAAAATCTCTGAGTACTTGCTTGTTCGTGAAGGATTTTATTTTTCCTTCACTTATGAAGCTCAGTTTCGCTGGATATGAAATTCTGGGTTGAAAGCTCTTTTCTTTAAGGATGTTGAATATTGGCCCCCACTCTAAGGGCTGATATCCAGAATTTACAAAGAACTCAAACAGATTTACAGGAAAAAAACAAACAAGCCCATTCAAAAATGGGCAAAGGATATGAATAGAAACTTTACGAAAGCAGACATACATGAGGCCAGCAAACATATGAAAAAGTGCTCATCGTCATTGGTCATTAGAGAGATGCAAATCAAAACCACATTGAGATACCATCTCACACCAGTTAGAATGGCGATCATTAAAAAATCTGGAGACAGCAGATGCTGGAGAGGATGTGGAGAAATAGGAACACTCTTACACTGTTGGTGGGAGTGTAAATTAGTTCAACCATTGTGGAAGACAGTGTGGCGATTCCTCAGGGACCTAGAAATAGAAATTCCATTTGACCCAGCAATCCCATTACTGGGTATCTATCCAAAGGATTATAAATCGTTCTACTATAAGGACACATGCACACGAATGTTCATTGCAGCACTGTT